>JAPFBL010000098.1:1047500-1205426 GCA_026182355.1 Hermatobates lingyangjiaoensis | reverse complement strand
AAAACTGTGTGAGTTGCATCCTGCCGACAATTTTTTGGATACACGCGTACTCATGAACAATTGAACAAAAAAAAAACATTAAAAAAGGGCTTTGGGGACTTGAAAACTAGTGAATCTGTCAAAATCTTGAGAAATTTACTTATCATTACTTACTTTACTTATAGTAAAGTAATGAACACAGTAATATGTTTATTATCAAGAGGATAATATGTTTATAGTGAGCTTTCTGTTTCTGATACTTACCATAAACATGTTTATGAACTAGAACACCACATGCCATAAACGTATTGTATTGGCGTGTGCGTGTGTGTGCGTGTCAATATTATGTTAAGACGAGTTCTTTAATTTCCAATGTTTAAAAGTAAATATGGCAACAATATCGATAAAAAATATCACACTATAGTTTGAAGTTCCAGTTAATATGAAGTTTATTTGATAACTTCAATTCAGAGAGGAAGGTAGATATATAAAGACATAGAGTGAGAGATGTAGTGATGCACCCAAACTTTGCAGCTAAGAAATAAGCCCGTCATTCTTAAAGGTTATTGGTTGCTGATGTATATCATGTATTGCGTAATCATTCCTTCCTATTTCCTTATTCAAATCAAATGCAATTATTTGTGACGATTGTTATCACACAAAAGAAGTGTTATTTGCCAGTAAGGAAAGGCGAAGCCGATTCGCTTGTCCTTTAATACGGAAGTATTTGGGGACACGTTAATATGTGATTGAAACAGAAAACAGATCTTCCGTGATCAACCATAATAAAGGTAGTCGTGACCAATTTAAAGTTAGCGTGCATAATTTTATCGAAAGAAAGTCTGTTTTGTTGAAAGTATTAGACGCGTGTATTTATATACATGTTTCTTAAAGCCAGCAACTGCTTTCATTCAAACAATATCCTTATTTGGCGTTGTTTGAAGACCTCTAAACACTGACTTTCAAAAAGTTTTTCGATTCGCGTCTCCCTTGATAAGTCCTGATTTCCCTAAGGGGCTCCCTTTATCATATTTTAACAAGAGATTTCACAAAATCTGATAATTTATAGAAGTTTGAAATTCAGTGTGAGTCTTAAGTAAAGACAACACTGAAGGCGACTGTTGAGACAGTCTACCCATTCTTTATGCTAAAAGTTTTAAATTTTGTTTTTACATTATTTAAATTAATGATTTCAACTTAAAAAGAGTTTTCGGTCTTTTAACAAAACCAGATAATAAACAAAACTGCATCTAAAATAAAGTCTTTTTTTTTTTAGCTTTCAGTAGCATTTAAGTTCATATTTTCAATATTTGGGCGTTGGAAAACAAAGGAACAATTACAAGATGCAGGAATAAGTCAATAATTACTGGGATTATCTCGAATGGAAGAGGCATAACCTAAACAGGGAATTTCCAGTACCAGTGACAAACACGATAACCCCCATTCCACTTAAACCATAATTCTTTTGTTCAAAAATTAGCCTAATACAAGAAAATAAGAAGGTTTTATTTTATATTCAATTGTATAAAATTATCATGTATGTAATTATAATTTCATTGATTACCAAGAATTATAATCTAATCAACATGGGTATAAGTTTCGTCTATTTCTTCCCAGTGTAGTTCTGTTGACCTGGTTTCCAAACATGATTTACCCATTTATTTAAAACACTAGTTATGTTTTCTCACTTTGTAGAGTCGTGTGGCGTAAAAAACTACTACCATTCCTCTCATAATATTAGTTTTCCTTCAAGATATTCAAAGTAATCAAAAAGGAAGTTATAACAGTCTGCTAACTCAGAGAAGAATGAACAGTCAAGATCCCAAGACAAAACTTTTCACTTAACTTCAACTTGATTCCTTTTCCCTTCTTTATTTTAACATTTATTAAACTTCTAATTACATTCATTCTACCTTAAAAAAGAAACTTACAAAGGTTTATCACAATCTAGATGAGTGAATTTCAAACAATCTTTTATATTAAAAAAGAAAAAAAAAACTATAAGGAGAAAAAATAATGAAATAGTTAGAAATAATATTTCATTTTAGACAACTATTCAGTAATTCTGATGGAATTTGAAAAATGATTAACCGGTTATAAAAACACAAATTTATACTCTGAAGTTTAAATCAGAAAGCTTTTGAACTTTCTTTGGACCTATTAAAAATCATTTTATTTAGTATTTATGGATGACGGAATCGACAAAAAGTTTCTTATCAAATCCGTCTCGACAAAATCCATGGCTTAATACAATAGTTTTTCCAAGTGCTTTACAATTGATATAAAAATATACGTTTGTTTATAAAAGTTTGTTTCAGTCGGCTTGTTTCAACAAACTGTTATCTCTAAGTAGTTTTACTTTGTACTTTGTATATTTCATTTTAACTCTTCAGTCTGTTTAAACTCATTCAATGTTTATTCTCCATTTCATTGCATTCATTCAATTTATAATACAAGTACAACAGTTTTTATATACTATATAATAGTGCAATCCATTGGGTCACCAAAAAACCATATACACAATCTTTTTGCCAACTCCAAAAATGTTAAACATTCGAATAGATTTTATTTCAAAAATCATATATATTATCATATCAAGTTAGTTTCTATAATTTATAGATAAATACCTCAGACTAAATGTTATAAATATATCAATTTAATGGGATCCAATCATTACAACTTACGCAAGCTGCAATTATTGTCACATGAAAAATTCAGACTTTTGTCTGCTAGAGGTGGAAACATTTGAACATATTCTACGAAAATAGTTCACGATTATTGGAAAGTCATACGTAAAACCTGAAAGACACGAGAGAGTCTTCTTCTGCATTCATCTCCGACAATTACACTTCTCATCAAAGAACTTAACATCTAAAGTGGATTTAAGAATCTAAAAGACAATCACAAGAAGAAATTTGGACGACGCGTCTACACATTTATTCCAGAGTTTAAAATTATTTCTTTCAATTTTAAGTCCATTAATAAGTACCTATTAATAATTAGTAATATTAATTAATTAAGAAACTATTAATTGACAATTAAACACTACAAATACAATGTATATAAGAAACTGTAAGGCAATAAGTATATTTCATGTAATAAGGAATTATTACATAAAAAGGTTCTCACTTTTTAAAATTAATTATATTATTCATCAATAATTAAATTAAAAACAGTAATGAGTCAAATAATTATGTTATAACTATTTGCAAGATATAAAGCACTTTAAAGAAGCTGAATTTAAAAAAAAATATGTTTTAACTAGATTATTAAAATTTATTTTGAAACAAAAAATGTTGTATAATAACAGTTTCATAAAGTTTGGATTGAAAGTTGATTGAAAAAAAAGTAATAATTATATTCTATTGTTAATTTGTTTTCAAAGTTATTATGCAACTGTCCATAGCTGTAAAGAATATAAAACTTAATATTTCATAAAAACTGATTCATTAATAATATTATAACATATTTTTACTAATATTTGTGACAGTTCTTTCTATAAATATAATTATTAATATTGCACTTTCCTTTTTTTTTCTAATCTTAAAAGATTAAACTTGAATTGCATCTATTCTTACTAATATACAGAAAAGCAGTTAGTTATGTAATATTCTAAATTATTAGAAATAATTAAATGAAGTTCTATCAGTTTTTGTAGGAATAACTTTTTTTAAACTACAAGTTAATTGCATATTAATTAAAAGGAGGGAGTTTTAAAAGGTTTTGAAAGTTTTAGTTGCATTATTTAATTAAAAAAACAATTCTTATGTTAATTAGGAAAGATTAATTTCATTTGTTTTTTGCATGACTATAATGTAATGTATAATTTATTTCTCAATCTGCATTTGTTTGTCATCATTTAAGAGTTAGAATTTAACACAATGTAGTAAAAAAATTCTGTGCTCACTTTCTTTTTGATGAGCTGATCTTTTCTTCTTTTCTTTTTCAAACACTAATACGAAGTAAAAACTATTTTCACACGAGTGCATCACATAGTAATCTAATTAATAAAATCTCTTTTAAACTGCTGTATAAAACCTTTTTTTTCTAAACTGCTATTAAAAATACCCATGTTCACAGACATAATAAAATAATGACGCCATTTTGATTTGAACAAATAATATCACAGAGAATTGGCTCGTAATTAAGGCAGTGTATCCACAATAGACAGAAAATAATCATACACTAAATACAGACCTTAACATTTTAGTGAATCATTAAAAAAATGATTCAATATTTTTAATATTAATTTTAAACAAACATTTTTAAATAGATAATTTTATAATAAAAGAGAAAAAATTGAAATAATTCATTCATTAGTGTAAATTAGAATTGACTTTTCAGGTCGGTCGATAATTATTTTTATATTTTAAAAAAATGTATATGTTTGTGCTACTCAATTTTGCTAAAAGTAGATACCATATTATTAAGTTAATTAGCAAGCGTGATTGGCAAGTTACTTGGTTTCATTTTACTGCAGTTGTCTTTATTTTGCTAACTGTAACAAGTATATAGTCATTGTCACAGCCTTGTAAAAAAAATCAAATGAATCACCATGACTAATAATTAAGGCTAAACTCATTTGCTGAGGAATACTTCAAATTAATTTTCAATATGTTGCAAATTTATACGATAGAGTTTGCTTTATTATATTAATGTTCCATTTATTTATTTCGGTTGCTTGTAACGTTTAATGGCAATTTCTTTCCGTTTTGGTTTGTGTAAGCCACATTTCAAGCAGTGTGTTTTAAGTTTCATACTTCCTATCACTCAAACAGTAGTGTCTTATTTAAAGTACGACAGAGGTCAAAATAAACAAGTCAATTTTATTTAGCGTACTTTTTTCAACATTGTATCTGTACTACTGTACTTTTCTATACATAAATAACAACATACTTAAACTCAAATGGAAAATAGTTGTTTATTAATGGAAAATAACAACCATTACAGCTATACAAATAATAGTAATGTCTTAGAATAAAGATGCTCCTAGTTTTAAAATTCAAACAACTTATGCACAATTGCAAATAACGTCAGTTTGAAAAGTCTAACCTTCTTCAGTCATTTGATTTGAATTTCCCTTGTTTATTCTGAATACCAGTTTTCTTTTGTATTAAATAAACTTTTTTAAAAAAATTGCAGTTCCAGTTTTAATTTATGCAATGTTTATCTTTTGTATTAATAGCATTCCAATAACCTTATTATCTAATTTAACGTATAAATAAAAATACTGACTGCAGTATGAGCTAAAATCCGACATTTAAAGGAAATGTAGCCAGCTTCTTGCATTAGCATTATCCCGAAACGAGCATCAGCTCCAACTAAACTTCTGAAAGCCTGGTACATTTGAGGATTTATACTCCATTCCTGAAAAAAACACAAACTGTAAAAGGTGTTGAAAATGTACAAAAAAATTAAGGTAACTACACATATAACTTAAGAAATTGAATGAATTCTTTTTTTTAAAGATATAGGACTAAATATTAATTTATATCAATCTAATAATGATACTGTTGTTAATAAGATGTAAGCAAAAAGTATAGATACATATTTGTGAAAGCACTTCAAATGTAGTTTAGTGCTATCGTCCTTGTTATATATCTGAAGGTTTCAAGTTTAAAACTTGGCCAAAAATCTACATTTTTGATATGGAGTATGGAAAATTTTGACACTGATTCTCAGAAATGAGAAAAGACGTCGATACCAGGCATGTAGAATGTCAGGTATTTTTTTATAAATCCTCACACTTATAAATTTGAGAGACAAACTGTAGGACTCTCCAACATACAAACGAAATAATATTTCTAAACTAGTTACAAATAAATCTATTCAAATTATAATAAATAGACAAAAACACCATTTTTTTTAAAAAATATAAATAGTTTGCTATATTAGCAAAAAAGAATGAAATTTAATTTAAATTTCTTGTATCGTAGAAATGATTTAACACAACCTAGCATTCTTTTATTAAAGTATAAAAAGAAATGAATTCATTTTCCTTAAAAACAGGTTGAAGAAATGAAAATGATGTCGATCTGCAGACGCGTGTATTTGATTTAACTTCAGGAAATTAAATTAAAACTGTATGTATAAAAAGAAAGAATCTTTATCAAAGACTACCTTCAGAGAAATTAAAATATTTACCACAAAAGAGCAATATATGTTAAATAATGCAGTCAACTAGAAAAGTAATTTCTTTTTAAAGTTATCTATGGTTCAATTATAGGAAGATATAATTTATTTTTAGCTTCTTTATGATGAATATTTAAAAAAAATAATATATTAAGTTATATTCATCATTTATCAATATAAGATAAATAGTGATAGAAATGCAAGCAACTGGGAATACCAAAAACATAAACATATAAGACTAATGTATTGATAATACTATATGTATAGAATCATCAAGAAAACGATCCAAAAGGACACAATCGTTTCAGAGTAAACTATAAGTACAGAGTAAATAGAAAAACACACAGTTACAGTGTCTAATATGAAACATGTTTTGAACTCTACTGTTAAATATGTAACACATTACATAACATGAGTTATAATATCAATGACATACCAGAAAGAATAGTTTAATTTTTATAAAAATAGTTTGATCATCTTATACAAATTTTCCCTTTTCCTTTTTATGCTCTATTAAATTTTACCTTAATTGAAAACAGCACCTTAATTGAAAAACTTGCACCACTTCACAACCTTTAAAAAAGAAATATAGAGTTTGATTAGTCACAAGACCGTGAAGACATTTTGGATTTAATAAAAGAATATTTATCTCAACCGATCTGATAAATTTATAATGCAGAGAAAGATGTGTATATGGAAACAAATGCTACTTATAAAGGTACAGAGGGGGACTTAAAAGTAACGACAGTTTCATGGTATTTTACATCCTGAGGCAAACTTTTCAAGTAAACTATTTCAGAAAGAAAAGGCAATGGATATTATTCACGTAGAATGCAAAGCTATCAAGGATTGTATTAGGTATTGGCAGTGTTATCTTAATATTCACTGACTATGTAAGAGATCCACTGGCTATAGGAACAAAAATATCCATCAGTTGTGTGATATACAAAAATAAGAGTGTGTATTGATAACTGATCGATCACTATCTGTAATAACTCTAGGAATGAAAGACTAATACACATCTCCCGTTCTCAGATTTAGAATACACATATTATGCCTAAATGGGATTAGTCTAAAGTGGAATTATGCCACTCCAGATTAGTCTAAAAACCTTCAATGTACCTTACGTATGAAATCTTGATGAACAGTGCTGTAACTGTAACTCTGTAATTGTTCATCAATTGACTGGAGTATCAACATATAAATTAGTCAATTAATGATTTAAAATTCAATACAAAGGTCATTCAATACCACTTTAATGATAACAAGTAAATGTCTGATTACCGAGTTGTTCATTTGGTTTGATTATAAACTCTCTTATCAGTAATTAACAAAGTAACCTAATATTGTTAACCAAGAGTCGATTAATTTCTTACTTTTGTCAAAAAAAAAAATCTGGAGTGGCCTACACTCAACTTTACTATAAGTAACTTAATATCAAATTTCATGAGTATGTAATATATAAAGTCTCTTTTAGGCATAATGTAAACATCTAAATGGGATATGATTATTAGTCTTTCATTCCTGAGGTAGTAGAGATAGTGATTGAAGGACATATCAATATATAAGCTTATTTTTGTATATCACACAGCTGATGCAAATAATTTCATTAGTATAACTACAGCAGTAATAACATTTTTGAAAAACCCATGTGAACATTTCTAGAAACGAAATATTCTCCTACAAGAGAACATGGCTTTTGTTCAAATAGCCAGTCGATTTCTTACATCGTTTACTTGACATCCTTCTACATTGAATATTAAAGTAAAATTTTCAAATTTAAAACAGGAAAATACCCTTTTTTTCTCTGAAAAACATCATAAACAGCTAAGAAAATGTTGTTTTAAGGTGATTTATAATTAAAGATGTACGATAATTACATTTATTAATCTCTAAACGAAAGATTTCAATTTTGAATTATCTTTTACATTTTTGGTTTTTTACAGAATTATTATACTTTGAATTTTATGGCTTCTTAGTATTTAATAAGATCATTTTCCTTCCTCTTTGTCAAATAACATATATAAGAATTTTCTCTGAGTGTGTGTTATCATTTTCCTGCACAATATTATTCCTCTTACATCTCATATAAGTCAATAAACTATTTAAATAGTTTATGTTCCTTTATAAATATCAATTTTATCTCAGTGGAATCGCTCAAAAAATTTCTAAGTCAATGTAAACAATGAAAAAAATCTAGAGTAGCCTACACTCTACTTTACTATAAGTAACTTAATATCCAATTACTTGAGTATATAACACATAACGTCTCATTTAAGCATAACGTAAACATCTAATGGGATATGAATATTAGTCTTTCATTCCTGAGTTAGTAAAGATAGTGATTAAAGGACATATCAATAAATAAGCTATTATTTTTGTACATCACACTGCTGATGCAAATAATTTCATTAGTATAACTGCAGTAGCAATATCATTTTTGAAAAACCAAAGTGAACATTTCTTGATAAAAAGTATTCTCCTACAAGAGAATATGGCTTTTGTTCAAGTGGCCAGTGGATTTCTTACATCGTTTACTTGACATCCTTCTACATTGAATATTAAAGTAAAATTCTCAATTTTAAAACAGAAAAATACCCTTTTTTTCTCTGAAAAACATCATAAACAGCGAAGAAAAAATATTATTTCAAGATAATTTATAATTAAAGATGTACGATAATTACATTTATTAATCTCTAAACGAAAGATTTCAATTTTGAATTATCTTTTATATTTTTGGTTTTTAACAGAATTATTATACTGGGAATTTTATGGCTTCTTAGTATTTAATAAGATCATTTTCCTTCCCCTTTAGCAAATAACATATATACGAATTTTTTCTGAGTGAGTCTTATCATTTTTCTGCACAATATTATTCCTCTCACATCTCATATAAGTCAATAAACAATTTAAATTGTTCCTTTATAAATATCAATTTTATCTTAGTTGATTCACTCAAAAAAATTCTAAGTCAATGTAAACAATGTAAAAAAATATAAAAAATTCGACATGTATAGCAGGTGATCTCTTAGTCTAGGGTAAACAAAGGGTTTTTATATCGTTATTGCTCTTTCCCGTAACTGAAACTTCATGATGTTTTTTTTTTTATGAATTGCTAATTTTTTGTTCCATTTTTGGTCAAATTTTCATTATTTTTTAATCAGCCGTTTAGCGTCAAAAAAACATTTTCTGAAAACAGAAATCGTACTGTAACGCCCCTTTAGCTAATGTAATTTTGAAAAAAAATATCTCAACTCATTTTACACATAATGTTCTATTTATAGGCATAGTTTCATTCTTGTCCATCAAACAGTATGGCTTGTATCGCTCTCACAAGGTTTGAGATTGAATTATAAGTCAAAATTTTTACATTTTATTGAAAAAAAATATTTCCTGTTGTTTTAAAATTCTGAATATATTTTTCGCTTGTTCCATTTGTAACCTGAAAGATAATGTCAAAATTTCAAAACTCTAGGGTTATCAGTTTAGGAGAAATAAATGTTTTAAAAAAAACAGTTTTTGGCAAAAAAAGTCACTTTCCCATCATCCATAATTCTTCCCAAACAATAGGGATCTTCGTCTTTATGGGGCCCATTTTTGTGTAAAATATCAACTTGATCCATCAAAGATTCTGGACCGTAGCGTGGTAACAAGCAATGCTAACACACGCACCCACCCACCCACCCACCCACCCACACACACACACACACAGACATCATCGTAAAAACGTCATAAAACGACTTCTGGTACCTCAAAACATGTAATTCCGTCAAAATCTCGAGATCGAATTTTTTCACGATCACTATACTTTACTTATAGTAAAGTAAAAATCATGAAGTTCCAATTGCGGGAAAGAGCAATAACGCTATAAAAACTGTTTGTTTTCCCTAGACTGAGAGATCACCTGCTCTACTTGTCGAATTTTTTATATTTTTTTACATTGTTTACATTGACTTAGAAATTTTTTGATCGATTCCACTGAGATATCATTGATATTTATAAAGGAACAATTTAAATAGTTTATTGACTTGGATGAGATGTAAGAGGAATAATATTGTGCAGGAAAATTATAACACTCACTCAGAAAAACTTCGTATTTATGTTATTTGATAAAGGGGAAGGAAAATGATATTATTAAATACTAAGAAGCCATAAAATTCCCAGTATAATAATTCTGTAAAAAACCAAAAATGTAAAAGATAATTCAAAATTGAAATCTTTTGTTTAGAGATTAATAAATGTAATTATCGTACATCTTTAATAATAAATCATCTTAAAACAACATTTTCTTCGTTGTTTATGATATTTTTCAGAGAAAAAAAGGGTATTTTCCTGTTATTACCGCTGTATTTATACTAATGAAATTATTTGCATCAGCTGTGTGATGTACAAAAATAAGCTTATATATTGATATGTCCTTCAATCACTATCTCTACTGCCTCAGGAATGAAAGACTAATAATTATATCCCATTTAGATGTTTACGTTATGCTTAAATGAGACGTTATGTGTTATATACTCAAGAAATTTGATATTAAGTTACTTATAGTAAAGTTGAGTGTAGGCCACTCCTGATTTTTTTTCTTATGTTATCAACTTAGTATAATCGTGAAGTGTGCTTTTTTTTTAGTTTATTATTTTTTTTCTTTTAATATGATGCAAAATCAAGTAGGATCAAGAAAAAAAAATGGCAAATAAAGTATTTTTAAAAAACTTCCTGTAGTCACTTTTGTTTTTTAGACAAAACATTTTTTAATTTCATTGATCATTTTTCAGGATTAGAGAAATTACAATTTTTCTGTGAGATATATATATAGATAGATATTATATACCATGATAAACGGAAGTGGTCCGGCAGAACAAATTACACTTAAAATAAACTGTGACATATAGACAGAAACATAACAAAGACTCACTTTTCTATATTTTGACCGTAATGGCGGTCGTTCTCAGGAGAAGAAGTGAATTGACGTAGGGACGACAGTCAATCAAAGAATGAAAGAGAGGTTTCAAGAATGAAACGTGAAAATCGTAACGTTTCCAACCACCTCAGCTTCAATTATTCTTTCACAGTCCAAGTTCTCAAACAAGTCCCCAGTGATAACAGACAAGTTACTTTAAAAGCTTCTGAGGAAGCCCACATTTGGCTCCTAGGGCCAAGCTCGATTGAAATTTTGTCTATAGGTTAGTGAGAAAACTTACAGAAGTATAAATTTTGAAACAGAAAAACTATGTATTACTTAGTTAAGTATTAAAGTAATACTTAATTTTTCTGTTTCAAAATTTATACTTCTATAAGTTTTCTCACTAACCTATAGACAAAATTTCAATTGTAATTTCTTAATTGTAACTAATTGCACTTTTATGTATGTTTGATTTTTGAATGATTGTATTATTTCTTATATTTCCTCTGTTCTTGTAGGCCTATGAAAAAGGTTTTAAATAAAGACCGAAACGTTGGCAATGAGAGTTAATAATGAACCTGAAGAACTGACCGAGTCCCGATAAACTATAGTTTTGTATATACATATATATATATATATATATATATATATATAATAAAAAGTCAGAATTATTATATATAATTAAAGAAACGGTCCAGCGGACATTTTTAAATATAAATAAATAAATATATATATATATATATATATATACATAACTTAATGTGGTCCCTAGTCTCCTCAGAGAGCTTGTTTTTGTGCGCAGATGCATGAGTATTTAGAGGGAACATTGCCCGTAACTGTCATGAGATGTGGAGTTACTTTTACGTTTTCCAGTTTTGGATACTGAGCTTATATTTGCTTTTATTTTATACATACTCCTAATTTAGTACTCGGTTAGGTAGGACTCACTGTTTCTAAAAGCGAGCAAATTATGATAAACGCAAAGAAATTAAAATCAACTAACAATACCTACTTGCTACAGTAAAAAAAAACCTTTATATTTTTTATTGATAAAAGTATCGACCTTTAATTGTTTCTATTTCACGGTCGATACTTTTATCAATATTTATATATTTGGTACAATAATTATGGGTTTCTATGAGAATATAAGAAAAACATGTAGATAATGATATGATCCTATGGAAAAGATTTTAAATAAAAGCCGAACGTAGGCATTGAGAGTTTAATTTGAACCTGAACAACGACCGAGTCCTGATAACTTTAATTGTTTATATATTTTTAAACATAGTGTCAAGGGTTCATTCAAACTAGACAGTTGTTGTTGAAATTCATAGACTATTTTTCTTTGTAAAATAATTTGTACAAAAATGTCTACTTCTGTCTATGAAAAAGGTTTTAAATAAAAACCGAAACATTGGTATTGAGAGTTTAATTTGAATCTGAAGAGCTGACCGAGTCACGATAAACGTTAGTTTTGTTTATATTCCACGATCGATACTTTTATCAATATTTATATATTTCTAACTTATATCTGTATACAGGAGATTTGTATATATCTAACTTAAATACGTAAGATTTGATGAAAATTCAAAATAGAAGCCAAGGTATTGACTTCTAAGCTGTGTTTGACTATCTGCACAATAATATGAACTAATAATACCTACTTGCTACAGTATCAAGACCTAAGAATACATGTATATTTTTGAAAGAAATATATTTTCTTTTTCTTCTCTAATGCATAAAAACATAAACGTAACTCGAAATGAGTCAGTTCTAAGCAACGTACCAACAATTCTTTCTTTATATAAAAAACATAACTAAATTATATTTATTTAGACGGTAAATAAATTGTATTTTACGTCCTCTCTAAGCGACGACGTGCTCAGATTTATTCATCTCTCAAGTAAATAAATGGCTAACCAGGCGTGTATCGAACCCTGGACCTACCAGTTCAAAAGCGAGTGCATTAACCACTGAGGTACTCTGGCCTGTTACGATTTGAAACACTCTGTTTTCTCATTTCAATCAGCTCCTGTGCCAGATCATATTGTTTTCATATTATATTTTCTGAATAAATTTAAAGAATATTTTTTACGCTAATTGCAAACAAACTAATTTAGTATTTTCTTACATTATTTTTTAGTTGGGTATATATGGAAGAGATATGCTTTTGGAATGTTTACTATTTTTTTTACAACATAAATATACCAAAATTTAATTAAATTAATGCTGTTATCTATATATATATTTTCGTAGTGTCTTGTTTATATATCTGTTTGTTCTCTATAGAAATCAAAACTACTGGACCAATTGGGCTGAAACTTGGCATGGGAGGTCTTTGGGGGTAAATGAACAAAACTAAGGGGGTACCAGAGGCAATCCCCCAAGTTATGGTGCAATAACTTCTAATTATGGTAAAATACCAGATGAAAATGGTTCAATTCTTTGAAAAATAAAAATAAAATAAGAACAATGTTTAGACTAAATTTGGAAAGGTATATAAAGGACATTTCAATTTACAGAATTGCTCTTGCTGTGGCATCATCTGGAATTGCTGCCACTCTCCTACCAGGCGGTCGAACAGCACATTCCACATTTAAGCTGCCAATCAAAATGCTTGGAAATGAAAACTATGTTTGTAATATAAGCAAAAATTCTGGAATTGCAGAAGTCATCAAAAAGTGTCATCTCATTATTTGGGATGAATGTACAATGACTCATAAGAATGCCCTTAAAGCAGTAGATAGAACTCTAAGAGATATTCGTAACAATAATACTGTAATGGGTGGAATAGTAATGGTCCTATCTGGAGACTTTAGACAGACACTTCCAGTTATTCCAAAAGGTACCCGAGCTGATGGAATAAGAGCTTGCTTGAAATCATCAAACATCTGTTATCGTACTCAAACATTGAGACTGTCTACAAATATGAGAGCCGAACTATTTGGAGATGCATCTTCAAGTCAGTTTGCAAACAATTTATTGACCCTTGGAGAAGGGAAAGTGCCTATTAACCAAAATGGAGAAATTACAATATCTCCTATCTGCACACCTGTGAAATCAGAGCTTGACCTGATGAACAAAGTCTATCCAAATCTTGCTCAACACTATCTAAATTCAAATCAATCCAGTTATGAAGATCTAAACCATTATCAAAACTGGCTCTGTGAGAGAGCAATTCTAGCGCCTAAAAATGTTACAGTCAATTCAATCAATTTTGAATTGTTGAAAAGGATTCCTGGAACTCTGCACACCTATAAATCCATAGATGCAGTTACAGATGAATCTGAGGTCGTTCAATATCCTATTGAATTCTTAAATTCTTTAGATCCCTCTGGTACTCCACAACACAAACTAGACCTGAAAGTGGGAGCTCCAATTATGCTCTTGAGAAATTTGGATCCACCAAGACTCTGCAATGGTACTAGATTAGTTGTGAAGAAGATGTTACCCCATGTGATTGAAGCTACAATTCTAACAGGATATGGTAAAGGGCAGGATGTCTTTATCCCAAGAATTTCAGTCATTCCAACAGATGTTCCGTTCAATTTCAAGCGTCTACAATTTCCCGTCAAACTAAGTTTCGCAATGTCCATTAACAAATCGCAAGGACAAACTCTTTCAGTTGCTGGCTTGCATCTGCTTGAACCATGTTTCTCTCATGGACAGTTATATGTAGGATGTTCAAGAGTTGGCAGTTCCAAAAATTTATACATCCTTGCACCAGAAGATAAGACAAAAAATGTTGTTTATCATGAAGTACTCTGATATGTTTATTATGATCTGATAGAATAAATATTAACTTAAATTCTTCCTTCTTAAAGCTCAAACCTAAACCTGACAAAAATTAAATGTTTTTTGTATCAGAATTTTAGTTGGGATTAAACCTCAATAATGGAATGTGTCTCTGTTTATAAGAAACTTAATTTGTTAACATGTTATGAAGTTTTGTTTTGTTAGAAAATATGTTGTACTGTTATAGAATTTCTGATAGAAATATATACTTAGAAGTTTAGATTCTTTGCTTCATTCAATACTTAGCCATAATTTCATTATTTTCTTATTTTGTCCCGGGCAACGCCGGGTAGTTCTGCTAGTTTAAATATATTTTTATTGTTCCTATTCCTTCACGCGTATCAACGTTACGAAATATACAAATTTAAAATGTGAACTATATTCTCCATTGGTCTCTCACAAAGGATATTGATACTCATTTATCTATTAAAATTAAATTATTGATTTTTAATTTCTACAATTATTATGAGTCATACTTTCCTCACAATAATCAGTAATTCCCTCAAATGAGAGGTTAGTACGATATTATTATCATTAAGTACCTTGTAATAATCAGAAAGTCATTTAGAATAATTATAACCTTTATATAATCAATAACTCTATACAATAATCAGCTGGTGTTATATAAATAATTATTTGTTAGCCCTTTAGAATATTTAGTAAACAAAAATCTCTTATTATAAGTCTTATTTTATAATATAATATAATATATTATATTATAATAATATTAGACTTGTATTATATTAGAAGTCTCTTATAATCAGTAAATTGCTTTAAATAATTAGTACATATTTTATAATAATCAGTAAGTCCTTACATTATACAGTATGTTTCTTACAATAATCAAAAAGTCTCTTACAATAATCAATAAGTCTCTTATAATAATCAGTAAGTCCTTACATTATACAGTATGTTTTTTACAATAATCAATAAGTCTCTTACAATAATCAATAAGTCTCTTACAATAATCAAAAAGTCTCTTATAATAATCAGTAAGTCCTTACATTATACAGTATGTTTATTACAATAATCAATAAGTCTGTTACAATAATCAATAGGTCTCTTATAATAATCAGTATGTCTCTTACAATAATCAATAAGTCTCTTATAATAATCAGTAAGTCTTTTAGAATAATCAGTAAGTCTCTTATGATAATCAGAATGTTGGTTACAATGAGTAAATAAATCCAATGACCACGTCGCTGTTTTATTTCTTTTTAACTGTGTTTTATTTTTAATAAAAATGTTATGTAAAATATTAACCTTATCTAAACGATATACTGATTATGTACTGAACATTATTTTTTGGCTTTACTAGAATATTATTTTTATTCAAAAATAAAGACCAGAACTCTAATTTAAGTATTATCAAAATTTAAATGGCATTATGTATTCATCACTTAGACTAATTATTTTTATACTTGTCATTTATGTAGTAAGATTGTAACGTATCGTAAGAGGGCCAGGGTAGCTCAGTGGTTAACGCACTCGCCTCTGGGTTCGATCCCCACTTGGCCCTTGATTTATTCTTGAATTGAAGTCTATAGTATGTTCTTTTGTAAGTTAATATTTACATCAAGGAAGTTCAATCTCTTTTCTATTGCTGTTTCTATTGTAAACTTGAGACAGGAGTTGTTTTCAAATGCTGGCGTAAGATTCAGTAATTGTACTGAATCTCTTGTGACAATAAAGTAATCATCCACATTAGAAATCTACATTAGACAGAAAGGCTGTGGTTTAAATAGGGCTGTTGTTTATTTTCAACGTAAGTGTGTCTCTTTCTCTGTGTGCTGCTTTTCTTCGTTCTTGAGCCGATTTACGTCCAGTTTGGATCGTTTTAGTCATAATACTATAATTTGTCTTTTAATTTGTTTTAGGGCTATATGATGATTAGGGCTAGGAATGATTATTTAAAAGGTTAGTGGTCAAGTTTAAGTAGACAAATTGTCAAGGTCAAATGGTCAAGGTCAAGTGGTTTATATACTTTCAAAGTAAATGTGAATGTTTGAGAGTCGCTGAAGCCTTGTGTTAAATGGAAGGTTAGGTGTTTCAAGGGTCAAGGTCAAATAGTTTGCATAATTGAAATTATACAAAATACCGTCGAAAAAATACCGTAATTGAAATACCCTCGTGACAGTTTATTTCCGAAACATATAAGTGATGTCAGTGCATGACTTAGTTGTAAATGACAGTCATTTTCATAGAGAAATGGAAAAGTCGTAAACCAGTTTAAGCAAGAAAGTATTGAACATTGAAATCAAAGTTACAATGTGGTGTATTAAAAGTGTCATGTGTTCATTCAAATTAGACAGTTGTTGTTGAAACCCATAGATTATTTTTCTTTGTAAAACAATATCTAATGTAATACGTAGATTTTCTGTTTCAAAATTGTATACTCCTGCCTATCAAAAAGTTTTTAAATAAAAACTGAAACGTTTCGCAAAGAGAGTTTAATTTGAACCTGAAGAACTGACCCAGTCCTGATAAACTTTAAGTTTGTTTCTATTACACGGTCAATACTTATATTAATATTTATTTATATATATAAAACAAGATTTTACATTAACACGTGAAATAACAATCAATGATCAAACCAGAATGTAAAATGAAAAGAAATACTAAAATCTTTCAACCGTAACAAACGGTCTTCGTCAGAGTCAAAAACCCAACTCAGTTAGGACAAAGACCGCTGGTTACGGTTGAAAGACCTTAGTCCTTTTTTTTAATATATTTATATATTATAAATTTATATATAATATTATTTTATACTTTATATATATATATATATATAATATTATTTTATATTATTTTATTATTATTATTATTTTATTATTATTTTATTTAACACAGAGGGACTGTGCAACCTCTATACCTATTGGCAGAACGCAAAGGCTTTTTGCTGAGTAGCGGGCAACTGGGACCTTACGCATGGACCTGTAACTCTACTTCCATCGTCAACATCGCAACGAATATATATATATATATATATATATAGGTGTGTTCTCTAATCGGGGTTCGGTCAATTTTCTAGGATAAAAAATCAAACTCTCGTTGCCAACGTTTCGGTTTTATTTAAAACCTTTTTCATAGGCCTACAAACAAAGGATAATAAGAAATCACATATCAACATCAAACATATACACAATATGAAAATGGATTGTTACAACTTATGAATATTACAAGCAGAAATATTTCAGAGATACATAAAACAATATTACTTACAGAAGTAAGAATTTTTTAACTAAGAAAATGAAATTTACATTATTTTAAGGAACAACAATGTTGACAACAATGTTGAACAATGTTAACAACAATTCTTACTTCTGTAAGTAATATTGTTTTATGTATCTCTGAAATATTTCTGCTTGTAATATTCATGAGTTGTAACAATCCATTTTCATATTGTGTATATGTTTGATGTTGATATGTGATTTCTTATTATCCTTTGTTTGTAGGCCTATGAAAAAGGTTTTAAATAAAACCGAAACGTTGGCAACGAGAGTTTGATTTTTTATCCTAGAAAATTGACCGAACCCCGATTAGAGAACACACCTATTCTATCAAACGATCGATATATTATTTAATCTGTTATATATATATTATCAAACCACAATATGAAACGGGAAAACAAGACTAAGATCTTTTAACCGTAACAAGCGGTCTTCGTCAGAGTCAAAAACCCAACTCATTTTGGATGAAGCCCGCTTGTTACAGTTGAAAGATCTTAGTCTTGTTTTCCTATTTCATACTTTGACAAATTAAAAGCACACCCTTACGGTCTCTAATTTTCGGTTTGAACCGTCTTCAGGAAAGATAAGAAAGAGAAACCAGGCACACTAGTTCAGAGACGGTTGGAGACCCAATCACTCTCACTGACTCTCGACTCTCTCTCTCTCTCTCTATATATATATATATATAGAAAATTGTCACAATAACACGTGATATAAATATTCAGGTAACTCACCGCAAATTAAAGAAGATAGTCGCTCTAAGGCCTTTCGTTTTCACGTCGTGAAAATGCATATATATATATATTCAGTATTGAAAATGACACCATATTTAGCTGATACCTGTTTCTTAACAAGTTTCTCAATTTTTCTAAATAACACTCTCCTTATTTCGTCTACAGAATAAAGTACATCTCCTATGGTCGACAGGTTTCGAATGATCAACATTCATCATCAGGACGTGAATATGATCTAAGGTAAACCTTACCTTTACCTTAGATCTTATTCACGTCCTGATGATGAATGTTGATCATTCGAAACTTGTCGATCATAGGAGATGTACTTTATTGTGTAGACGAAATAACGAGAGTGTTATTTAGAAAAATTGAGATACTTGTTAAGAAACAGGTATCAGCTAAATTTGGTGTCATTTTCAATAATGTGTGTGTCAAGGAAGGACTGCTACCAAAAATTTACGAATACATATATATATATATATATATAATTGGGAGACGTTTCACCAAACCATACGAAATATAAAACAGGTACTGATTAACAATGGATATAGAAACAGGAAATTTGATGATATTCTACAGTTGTACATCAATCGAGTGAATAAAGAGCAACAAGAAAATTCAAAAGCAACCAAAAATGGTATAACTCATAACATCTATTACAAAAACCAATATTCAAAGGCTTACAAAATAGATGAAAGAATATTGAAGAACATAATCAAGGACAACACAGAATGCATCAAGGCAGAAGACCAGCTCAAAATCAACATATATTACAAGAGTATTTGTACATCCAATATAATAATAAAAAACAACCTGCACTTAAAACCACAACTTCAAAGAACCAATGTAATTTATCAATATAATTGTTTAATAGGAAACTGCGAGATCCTAAAATCAAAATACATTGGTTCAACAACAACAACAATTTCAAGAAGACTCACAATGCATCTGTCAGCAGGAGCCCCAAAAGAACATACCATAAATGAACATAAAATCAAATTGACTCGAGAAATGCTGGTGAAAAACACAGAAATTTTACGAGTATACCATGAAAATGATCACAATAGACTACAAATTGCTGAAGCCCTTAAGATAATAGAACTGAAACCAAAAATGAACAACCAAACCACATGATTCAATAGGACGTTAAAACTATATTCTAGAACGACGCAAGAACACGAATCAAGATTGAAGGCCCAACAGATGGAACCTAGAGGCATTTCATGAAGTTAAGTGGTACACCTGATTATGACAGGTGGCTAAAACTGCTTCAAGCAAATGTTTATATTGATGATAGAATTATTTCTTGATGTTTTTGAAAATTATTGTGTTAATTTAAGAAATGTATAGTGTAATACAGTTGTGATTAGTAGGAATAAGTTTTTATAAATATGATTAACTCTGAAGATGGATAAGGAGACCGAAACATGTCAGTTATAAAGAATAAATCATTTGGAGAACTAGTGTATTTATTACCAGAATTGAAAGTTCTACTTTGAAATTGATTCATGCCACAGTACAAAGGTCGTTCAACAAAACATGCATAAAAGAAGGATTGCTCCCTAAAATTTACAAATATTAAATTATATATATATATTATATATAATATATATATATTATATATATATATATATATTTGTATATATATATATTGTCGCTCTTCTTTTCCTTGAGAATCTCAAAAGAACAGTTTACATGTACATTTTATTTTTAGAAACGAAGCCAAATGGAAGGACATTCAAAATGGAATACGAAACACACAAGTGAGGGAATGAGTGTATCATTACCTTTGCCGTAACCAATATCCATCTTGAAGTTGTCGTTTCCGTAGATGCCATCGACAAGACGTCCCAGGCCATACACCAATAGATTGTCCACCACTTGGCCGTCATAGGAGACGTCACTCAGTCCTTCTCCAAGTTCCCAGGAAGGATCCCTGGGTATGCTATATGTTAAAACTCCCTCTGAAAACAAAAATAACAAAACATTCTTTAATTATCATGAAATACTTATTTTTTTTCTTTTAATAATATACATATTATTTATTGTCATTTATTAATATTTCATCATTCATTTATATTAATCTTTATTAATCTATTCATTATCTATTAATCTACTTATACTATTACTACCATACTTATACACAGTATGAAATTCAGAAATGAACTAAGTTGTTTCAACCAAGACAAGTGATCTTTGTCAAGCCAACATACTTGACCTCGACGAAGACTAAAGGTTTTGATTAAAAGATCTTACTTAGATTAATAAATTAATAATGTTTGGTTTATAAGTTGATTACTATTCTATGTGTTTATTATGAAAATCGTTATATATATATATATATATAATATATATATATATAACGATTTATATATATATATATTGAGTCGTCGCTCTTCTTTTCCTTGAGAATCTCAAAAAAACAGTTTACATGTACATTTTATCTGTACAATATATTTTATATATATGTATATATATATATATATATATATATATTATTCGTGTATGAGGGCAGCAAATCTTCAAGTAGGCATATCTCATTAAAACGTACCGCAGCTTCGGCATTCACGACCTTTAAAACTCAGCTGTTCTAGTCTCCTGACAATCCTACGGCTAGGGGTAGGTAACTCCCAAATGAGTTGTCCAAAGGACATTAAGAAACTTTTTAACACTTTAATAACATTAAAACTTTATAAACAAGTGTTAATGTTATTAAAATGTTAAAAAGTTTCTTAATGTCCTTTGGACAAATCGTTTGGGAGTTACCTACCCCTAGCCGTAGGATTGTCAGGAGACTAGAACAGCTG
Organism: Hermatobates lingyangjiaoensis; assembly: GCA_026182355.1. Lineage (NCBI taxonomy): Eukaryota > Metazoa > Arthropoda > Insecta > Hemiptera > Hermatobatidae > Hermatobates > Hermatobates lingyangjiaoensis. Next base: position 1,183,846 of record JAPFBL010000098.1, on the reverse strand, counting down.
AGTTTTAAAGGTCGTGAAAGCCGAAACTGCGGTATGTTTTAACGATATATATGTCAATGATTGTTATTTCACGTGTTTATGTGAAATCTTTTTATCGATATATATATATATATATATATATATATATATATATAAAACTAAACTAAAATTTATCGGGACTCGGTCAGTTCTTCAGGTTCAAATTAAACTCTCATTGCGAACGTTTTGGTTTTTATTTAAAACCTTTACCATAGGCCTACAAAACTACATCTTCTGGATAAAGGATAAATTGTTCTGGATGTCAGTCATCTTCAGTCATTATCCAGACTGTAGAAGAAGTCGAAACATGTCGATAGTAGTAGTAGTAGTAGTAGTAATATAGTAGTGACAATTGTGAAAGTAGTGAAATTGATGGACATAGAAGATTTGAAGACAATAGAACCATTGGAAATGTTCTGTACAACTTAAACGAAAACGAGAGAAGATTATTGAAAAGTACAGGAGGAAACTAATAAATCGTAAATATGACGTAATATTTAATTGAATATATATATATAATATATTGTATTGTAATATATATATATGAAATACAATAATATAAGTTAGATGTATTCACTGCTAAGAGGACTTATTTCTTATTTAGCAGAATGCTGATTCATGCCAGGAGACTTTCCCTATAAAGTATGCACACCTGCCCCGCAAGTAATCAAGTTATGCCAGGATTATGACTCATGATTTTTATATAAACCAAGTAATACACTTTCAACCGATAAATATTTCAATGAGGTCACTAATGTATCAGAGGACAACATATTTCTTTATGTAATATCCTTTCCTATATATATAAAAATGTACAACATTAACTATTTATGACAATTGAATGAATTTATTATTACTTTTTGTTATATTTTTTAAGTTATATTCTAATGTACTTGAATCCTGGTTTATTATGGTTGAACTAATGGTCGGTGAACTAAGTGTGATTATGTGTAAGAAGATATCACAATAAACACTAGCAAAAAAAAACGACTGTAAGAAATTCGAAAAAAAACAAAGACTTTTCAACCGTAACAAGTGGTCTTCGTCAGAGTTAAACCTCAACTGAGATCAGAGTCAAATCTGAATTGATTCGACTCTGACGAAGATCACTTGGTCCAATTGAAAGATTATATATATATAAATATTATATATTGTAAACAGGAAAACGATCCAGGTCTCCAACCGTCGCTTCACAAGTGCGCATGGGGTCCCCATCTCAAGTCTCCTGATGACAGTTCAACCTCAAATTAGAGACAGTAAGTTTGTTTGTTTGTTCCTTTGTTCTGTGTTTGTAATTTAACGTGAAACGTATATATATAAGCTCATATATATATATATATATATGAGAGTATAAGCCACAAGAAAAAAGTAAAAAACACAGAAAATATGCTCTAAGGCTTTTCAATTATATGTCATCAGAGAGCAACTAAATATTGATACATATATATATTACGCTACATAGATGATATTTTTTTCCTGTGGCCCCATGGTAAGCATGTGTTAGATCAGTTCCTTACGTCATTTAATTCCTTCTCTTCATCTGTTTCGTTTACTCATCAAGTGTCCAATAACCTTATTACATTTTTGGATGTCAGCGTCACCTACGATGGGGGTCATCTTTCTACATCTGTCCATATCAAGCCTACTAACGCCCAGTAGTACCTTCATTTCAATAGTTGTCATCCCTCCCACGTAAAAAAAGCTATCCCCAGATCATTGTCCATACGCCTCCATAAAATTTGTAGCAGAATAAAAGATCGTTCCTTCCAAATAGATTTATTGAAACAGAAATTTTCTGACCGAGGATATCCTTCTAATTTCATTAACAACCGTATAGTCCCTACAGACGTTCATCATAATTCAGGTCCTAGGAGGGATCGCAGTGACTCTAATTTCCTCATCACCACTTATTTTCCTGGTGCTCATAGGCCGGGTGCAGTTGTCAGGGAGTTTTCCCCTATACTTTCTTCTTCCTCCTGTACTTCTTCAGTCTTTAGTGAGGCACCTTCCATTTCCTATAGCAAACCTGCTAATCTTCAATCTATCTTCTCTCACATCTCTTCTCCTAAGCCTCCAATAACTGCTGGTGATGTGGTTCAATGTGGACGTCGTGGATGTCTTACTTGTCCTATCATCAATCCTGTTCCTTCCTTTACCTCTTTCCATAGTAAACGCACCTACCCTATCTCTCACAAGACCTCTTGTACCTCTGGTAACTGCGTTTACCGTTTGGATTGCACCCAGTGTGATTCTTTTTATGTGGGTTTGGCTTCCACCAAGCTAAGCCTGCGTATGAATAATCACATGTCATCCGTTGGCAAACGCAGTGACCTTCCCGTTGCTACTCATGCCAGTTCTCACGGACTCAGTTTTAATGACTGTTTCCGCGTACAGGTCCTGAGGCAGATTGATCAGACTAATTCGAAAGTTACTCTGAGAGCTTCAGAAGAAGCACTTATTAGTCTTCTGGGCGGTAGATCGGCTCCTGGGCTTAACCTCAATCGTTGATGATTTTTTTTTATTATTATTTTTTTTTAAAGTTTTTATCAGCTTTTAATTTTATTTTAGTTAAATATTTTCATTTTTTAATTTTTATTTGGCTTTTATCTCTTTATCTTCCCTGTCTACCTGTCCTCCGAAAGTTGGCTACACTGTTTGAGTGCTTCAGTTCGAACGCCATGTCAGTCGTTATCAGCCTTTGGAGCGATTCACTTCTTTTCCTGAAGACGAGGACATCGAAATATAGTAGTGAGTTCAGTGATTTCTTTTCTATGTGTTCTTTTTAAATTCTAGTTTATATATATATTTATATAAATCAAAATATCGCTTCTTCTATTTGTTGTCTTTTTTCATTTATATATATATATATATATATATGAGAGTATAAGCCACAAGGAAAAAGTAAAAAACACAGAAAATATGCTCTAAGACCATTCAATTATATGTCATCAGAGAGCAACTAAATATTGATAACAACAGAGGTTACAGGTTTGTTACAAAAAACAAAATATGGGGAAACACTACAAACACATGTTAAAATATAAAAACACATAAAATACAAGCTAAAATAGATAAAACAACAAAGAAAAACAAAACATACAATTTAACAAAAAGGAAACAAAATACTAGGAACCAAATGGAGAAACATCAGTTGGATTAGAGCCCACACTGCAGGACTTTAAAACATGACGAAGTCCAATTGAAAGGCCTTAGAGCATATTTTCTGTGTGTTTAATTTTTCCTTATGGCTTATACTCTGATTAGTTTTCATCGCGTCTTTATTGTGATTATTTAGCATATATATATATATATCATCAAACCACAATATGAAATGGGAAAACAAGATTAAGATCTCTCAACCGTAACAAGCGGTCTTCGTCTGAGTCAAAACTCAACAGTTGAGATGTATTACTTCTGAAGTAACATCTAGTGTAAAACAACGGTGGGTTCAGCTTGTGGCTTACTACTGTGGCAGTGTCACTATTACCCGTCAGGATCTGCAGAGCAAAACCAACCATAAAACTTCTAAAAATTTAAATCATATCATACATAAGCAGTATGAAGAGTATATATATATATAATATATATATATACATTTGTAAATTTGGGGAGCAATCCTTCTTTTATACACAATGTAAATTTGGTGAGCAATCCTTCTTTTAAACAATTTACAAATATACAATTATACAATTATAAATTATACAATTATATATAATAATTTACAATTATACAATCATAAATATGATTAACTCTGAAGATGGTCAAGGAGACCGAAACATGTCAGTTATAAATAATAATGCATTTGGAGAACTAGTATATTTAGTACCAGAAAGATTTAAAACAAAGGTGAGAAAACTTGAAAGATGGACAATGAAATTTATTCATGCCACAGTACAAAGGTCGTTCAACAAAAATATATATATATATATATATATATATATATATATATATATATATATATAAATTTTAGTAGCAGTCATTCCTTGACGCACACATTATTGGAAAAGACACCAAACTTAGCTGACACCTGTTTCTTAACAAGTTTCTCAATTTTTCTAAATCACACTCTCGTTATTTCGTCTACATAATAATGTACATCTCCTATAGTCTACATGTTTCGAATGATCAACATTCATCATCAGGACGTGAAAAACTTCTAGGGTGAATTATCCAGTTTATTATATATACACATATATATATATACCAGATAATTCACCCTAGAAGTTATTCATGTCCTGATGATGAATGTTGATCATTCGAAGCATGTCGACTATAGGAGATGTACTTCATTGTGTGGACGAAATAACGAGAGTATTATTTAGAAAAAATTGAGAAACTTGTTAAGAAACAGGTGTCAGCTAAACTTGGTGTCATTTCCAATAATATATATGAATAATAATCAAAATAACACTTGATGTAATAGGTGACCTATTTTACCATAATGAAACAATTTTTGAAACAATGCTCTAAGGCCTTTCGTAACACATCGTCAGAGAGCAAGTGAACTAAAAAATAATAAATAATAAAATAATATTGTATTTCACTTGCTCTCTGACGATGTGTTGACAAAAGGCCTTAGAGCATTGTTTCAAAAATTGTTTTGGTAAAAACAATAATGAAAACAATATTGAGTTTTCCTCTCCGTCCTATCGTGTCGTTCATTGGAAGTCCAACTTATGAACTGTCTAAATATATAGAGAAATATCTTAGTTACATTACTAACAAGAATGAATTGAATGTAAAAAATTCATTAGAATTCAAACAAGCCCTTTCAAATCAAATACTAAGTGATGACGTAATTATGATTTCACTAGATGTTCAGTCGTTGTTTACTAATATACCTTTAGATCTAGCATTTGATTTAGTAAATAAACAGTGGAATAAGATTAGTTCACAAGTTGGAATGTCGAAAAAGGTTTTCCTTTCTATACTGGACCTTATATGTGAAGCAAGGTATTTCACCTTTGATGGTACTATTTATAAACAAAAATATGGATTACCAATGGGATCACCAATTTCACCAGTTCTCGCAAATATAGTTATGATTGAACTATTGGAAAACAGTATCAATAAATTAGGTACGAAGGTGAAATTTATTAAATTATATGTGGACGATTTGTTTTTAATTATTGAAAAGGGAGAAGAAGAGAATGTATTAAATATATTTAATTCTTTTCATAATCGTCTACAATTCACTTGTGAAGTAGAGAAAGATGGAAAGTCTGCCATTCTTAGATGTGAAAGTTATAAGAGGTGAAAATGGCAATATCTTAACGGATTGGTTTAAAAAACCTACCAGTGCTGCAAGAATCCTGAACTACCATTCTTCTCATGCTATAAACCAAAAATTAAATTGCGTCCAAAATTTGGTTAAAAAAGTTATTGAAATAAGTAGTCCATGTTTTCTAAAAGAAAATAAGAAAAGGGTGAAATTATTGTTACAGAAAAATTGTTATCCGAAGAACTTAGTTGAACGATATTGGTTAAGATATTTAAGACAGCAACCAGCACATTCAAATGAAGATCATGCTGAACTGGAAGTTATAAATAGGAAGTATTTCAAATTTCCTTATGTTGAGGGCTTATCACAATCAATTAGAAAAGTGTTCAAACGAAACGTACCTGAAATTACACTGGCATTTTATAATAAAAGAAAAAATAAATCTTTATTTTCAAATTTGAAAGAAAAAATACCGAAGGAGTTACAAAGTAACCTCATTTATGCCATCAAATGTAAAGACTGTGACAAGTGTTACTATGGTGAAACTAGTCGTTTTCTCAAAGAAAGGTTGTACCAACATAATTATTCCATAAGAACAAATAAAAGTAACGCAACAGCCTTAGCTGGGCATGCAATAAACGAAGGTCACACGTTCGATTTTGAAGATACAACTATAATAGAAAAAGAAAAAGATGAGCAAAGAAGGAAGACACTTGAGATGTTATATATTAAAAAGGATCTAAGTTCGATTAATCATAGAAGTGATATTACTAATTTAAGTAATATTTATTCTGGAGTGTTGTGCTGAGGTTTAGTGAAATTTGATTTATTTAGTTCCCTTGAGTGAACAGTGTTGAGGTTATTTGTAATGTTATCTTATTAGTCTAGTCGAAGGTTTTGTCCGGCTAACATTGTTGTTCCTTTAAATAATGTAAATTTCATTTTCTAAGTTAAAAAATTCTTACTTCTGTAAGTAATATTGTTTTATGTATCTCTGAAATATTTCTGCTTGTAATATTCATGAGTTGTAACAATCCATTTTCGTATTGTGTATATGTTTGATGTTGATATGTGATTTCTTATTATCCTTTGTTTGTATGCCTATGAAAAAGGTTTTAAATAAAACCGAAACGTTGGCAACGAGAGTTTGATTTTTTATCCTGGAAAATTGACCGAACCCCGATTAGAGAACACACCTATTCTATCAAACGGTCGATATATTATTGAATCTGCTATATATATATATATATATATATATATTATATATATATATATAATAAATACTTTTTCGTTGAAAATACGATCCAAAACGGACAAATATAGTTCAATATAGACAACTCCAACCGTCTCTGAACCAGTGCGCTTGGTTTCCCTCTCTTATCTCTCCTGAAGACGGTTCAGACCGAAAATTAGAGACTGTAAGTGTGTTCTTTTGATTTCTCTATGTTCCTTTGTCTATATTGAACTATATTTATAAATATAATATATATATATATATATATATATATATATATATATATAAAAGATTTCACATAAACACGTGAAATAACAATCAATGATCAAACCACAATAAGAAATGGGAAAACAAGACTAATATCTTTCAACCATAACAAGCGGTCTTCGCCAGAGTCAAAAACCCAACTGAAACACTAGATGCAGAAAAACCCCTCACCAGATATTTTCTGCATCTAGTGTTTCACTTGGGTTTTTGACTCTGACGAAGACCGCTTGGTACGGTTGAAAGATCTTAGTCTTGTTTTCCCATTTCTTATTGTGGTTGGACGACGATGGTTGAAATATAGAAGTGAGTTATTCCTGTGTCTATCTGAACGCTATCTTCTTTTTAATCGGTTTATATATATATATATATATATATTATATTATATAATAATGCAATAATAAGAACAATAATTGGAGTAGCTGGAGGAAATATTCAAGTAATTATAGCATTTTTATCAATGAATTATATAGGATGAATTTTAATTTTGTTAAAAAATAAAGAGTAATTTGACTAAATATTTAATTTTGTATTCAATAATAGTAATTATAATTATAAAAAGAATAGAAAAAAAATCATTTCAATTTATAAATCAAATTCAAAAAATTTTCAAGAATAAAATAGAAAGAATAAATATTATAATAATGATAATAAGACTAGTAGTTAAGATTAGAATGTGGGAAAGAAACGCTAAGTATTCACATAAAAGTCACGTTTCTAACATTTGGTGTTCATCTTTAGGTTACATCTGCATTTGTAAGGAGATGTAGAATGTTCAGGAATGTATGGTACTGTGTTCTGTGCAGATGCAACCTGAGGATGGATACGAGGTGTTCAAAACTAGTTGATGTTTGGAATCTTTTGTGTCGAGATTTGGTGGGAAAGTCTTATCAGAAATGATTTAATACAATTTCGAAGGGTTTCAAACACTTAGTGTTCATCTTCAGGTTATATTTGACTTGGTACGTGACTGTTTAAGGAGTTATAGGACACTCAAATATCCTATGACTTTTTGAAGAATCAATATCCTACTAGGGCAGTTGTTACCTGAAGATGATCACTAAGTGTTCGAAACGCATCGATGTTTTACAACTTTTGTATGGAGACTTGGTGTTTCTTTCTTCATGAGTAAATACCTGGTAATGAACGCTTGAACTGCTTTTGATATATCCTATGAAGTGCTTCCACTCGACAGATGTCACATAGTATCGTAGCATCCACATAGTATTGTATGGAGATATGTAAAAGTTTTGTTGCCTTGCAGATGGAGAAGCTTAGACAGGAGGCCACAGCGACTTGCAATAAAGCAGACTCAGCACAGCCTTGTCATCCAACCGAATCTCCCTGCCTCTTCAACGTCCACTCAGACCCCTGCGAATTCGACAATGTTGCCACAGAGTAAGTATATATTCCAGACTCTTCTTATTAACACTGATAAGTGTTGAGCAAGTCAAATAGTCCAAACAAGCTTTTCAATACACACACACAGTTATCATAAAAAAAACGTCATAAATCGACTTTGGGAACCCCAAAACATGTAAATTCATACAAATTTTAACATCGATTTTTTTTTAAAATCACTATATTAACTTATGGTAAAGTAAAAAGTCATAAATCGACTTTGGAGATCCCAAAACATGTAAATTCATCAAAATTTTGAGATCGAATTTTTTTACAATCACTATATTAACTTATGGTAAAGTAAAAAGTCATAAATCGACTTTGGAGATCCCAAAACATGTAAATTCATCAAACTTTTGAGATCGAATTTTTTTGCAATCACTATATTAACTTATGGTAAAGTAAAAAGTCATAAATCTACTTTGGAGACCACAAAACATGTAAATTCATCCAAATTTTGAGATTGAATTTTTTTGCAATCACTATATTAACTTATGGTAAAGTAAAAAGTCATAAATCGACTTTGGGGATCCCAAAACATGTAAATTCATCAAAATTTTGAGATCGAATTTTTTTACAATCACTATATTAACTTATGGTAAAGTAAAAAGTCATAAATCGACTTTGGAGATCCCAAAACATGTAAATTCATCCAAATTTTGAGATCAAATTTATTTACAATCAATGTATTAACTTATGGTTAAGTAAAAAGTCATAAATCGACTTTGGAGATCCCAAAACATGTAAATTCATCCAAATTTTGAGATTGAATTTTTTTGCAATCACTATATTAACTTATGGTAAAGTAAAAAGTCATAAATCGACTTTGGGAATCCCAAAACATGTAAATTCATCAAAATTTTGAGATTGAATTTTTTTGCAATCACTATATTTACTTAAGGTAAAGTGTTAGCATTGCTTGTTACCACGCTACGGTCCAGAATCTTTGATGGATCAAGTTGATATTTTACACAAAAATGGGCCCGATAAAGACGAAGATCCCTATTGTTTGCGAAGAATTATGGGAAAGTCACTTTTTTTGCCAAAAACCGTTTTTTTTAAAACATTTATTTCTCCTAAACTGATAACCCTACAGTTTTGAAATTTTGACATTATCTTTGAGGTCACAAATGGAACAAATGAAAAATATATTCAGAATTTTAAAACTACAGGAAATAGTTTTTTTTCAATAAAATGTAAAAATTTTGACTTATAATTCAATCTCAAACCTTGTGAGAGCGATACAAGCCATACTGTTTGACGGATCAAAATGAAACTATGCCTAAAAATAGAACATTATGTGGAGAATGAGTTGAGATATTTTTTTTGAAAATTACGTTCGCTAATGGGGCGTTCCAGTACGATTTCTGTTTTCAGAAAATGTTTTTTTGACGCTAAACGGCTCATTAAAAAATAATGAAAATTTGACCAAAAATGGAACAAAAAAATTAGCAATTCATAAAAAAAAACATCATGAAGTTTCAGTTATGGGAAAGAGCAATAACGCTATAAAAACTGTTTGTTTATCTTAGACTAAGAGATCACCTGCTATACTTGTCGAATTTTTTATATTTTTTTTCATTGCTTACATTGACTTAGAAATTTTTTGAGCGATTCCACTGAGATAAAATTATTATTTATAAAGGAACAATTTAAATTGTTTGTTGACTTATATGAGATGTAAGAGGAATAATATTGTTACAAGTAAAAAAATTACCGCCAATAAACATAAATAAATTACCTTTGTCTTTCATGGCATGTGGATTTGTCTCATAAAATGCTTTAATAAATCTGTATATTGCACTCTTGAGCAAAACTTAATATCAGTTACAATTATTATAATTGTGAATGTAGTACCTTTCCATGATATTGAAATGTAATGAATGGACTCTTTCCTCAAGAATGAGGACTTATGTTTGTTGAGAAATATCCAGTTTTTTTTACAATTCTAGTCTAATAGTTCATATTTATTATTTTCAAAAATTAGAAGCTCCCAACTATAAAAGATTTAAATTATATTGAATAACTGTCTTTGACTTCGATTTGAGTATGTAAACTGGCTAATTACTAATATATTTTTTCTCAATATATATTCATAGCAAACATACCCTAATTAATTCATAGAAAATAAGGGTATTTTCCTGTTTAAAATTTGAAAATTTTACTTTAATATTCAATGTAGAAGGATGTCAAGTAAACGATATAAGAAATCCACTGGCTATTTGAACAGAGGCCATGTTCTCTTGTAGGAGAATATTTCGTATCAAGAAATGTTTACTTTGGTTTTTCAAAAATATTATTACTGCTGTAGTTATACTAATGAAATTATTAATCAGCTGTGTGATGTACCAAAATAAGCTTATATATTGATATGTCCTTCAATCACTATCTGTACTCTTTCAGGAATGAAAGACTAATAATCATATTCCATTTAGATGTTTACATTATGCTTAATTGAGACGCTATATATTATATACTCAAGGAATTTGATATTAAGTTACTTATAGTAAAGTTGAGTGTAGGCCACTCCAGATTTTTTACAATTACTGTATTTACTTATGGTAAAGTAAAAAGTCATAAATCGACTTTGGGGACCCCAAAACATGTAAATTCATCCAAATATTGAGATTAAATTTACTTACAATCAATGTATTAACTTATGGTTAAGTAAAAAGTCATAAATCGACTTTGAAGACCACAAAACATGTAAATGCATCCAAATTTTGAGATTGAATTTTTTTGCAATCACTATATTAACTTATGGTAAAGTAAAAAGTCATAAATCGACTTTGAAGACCACAAAACATGTAAATGCATCCAAATTTTGAGATTGAATTTTTTTGCAATCACTATATTAACTTATGGTAAAGTAAAAAGTCATAAATCGACTTTGAAGACCACAAAACATGTAAATGCATCCAAATTTTGAGATTGAATTTTTTTGCAATCACTATATTTACTTATGGTAAAGTAAAAACTCATAAATCGACTTTGGGGACCCCAAAACATGTAAATTCATCCAAATATTGAGATTAAATTTACTTACAATCAATGTATTAACTTATGGTTAAGTAAAAAGTCATAAATCGACTTTGAAGACCACAAAACATGTAAATGCATCCAAATTTTGAGATTGAATTTTTTTGCAATCACTATATTAACTTATGGTAAAGTAAAAAGTCATAAATCGACTTTGAAGACCACAAAACATGTAAATGCATCCAAATTTTGAGATTGAATTTTTTTGCAATCACTATATTAACTTATGGTAAAGTAAAAAGTCATAAATCGACTTTGAAGACCACAAAACATGTAAATGCATCCAAATTTTGAGATGGAATTTTTTTGCAATCACTATATTTACTTAAGGTAAAGTAAAAAGACATAAATCGACTTTGGGGACCCCAAAACATGTAAATTCATCAAAATTTTGAGATCAAATTTATTTACAATCAATGTATTAACTTATGGTTAAGTAAAAAGTCATAAATCGACTTTGAAGACCACAAAACATGTAAATGCATCCAAATTTTGAGATTGAATTTTTTTGCAATCACTATATTTACTTAAGGTAAAGTAAAAAGACATAAATCGACTTTGGGGACCCCAAAACATGTAAATTCATCAAAATTTTGAGATCAAATTTATTTACAATCAATGTATTAACTTGTGGTTAAGTAAAAAGTCATAAATCGACTTTGAAGACCACAAAACATGTTAATGCATCCAAATTTTGAGATAGAATTTTTTTGCAATCACTATATTTACTTATGGTAAAGTAAAAAGTCATAAATCGACTTTGGAGACCACAAAACATGTTAATTCATCCAAATTTTGAGATCGAATTTTTTTGCAATCACTATATTTACTTATGGTAAAGTAAAAAGTCATAAATCGACTTTGGGGACCCCAAAACATGTAAATTCATCCAAATATTGAGATTAAATTTACTTACACTCAATGTATTAACTTATGGTAAAGTAAAAAGTCATAAATCGACTTTAAGGACCCCAAAACATGTAAATTCATCAACATTTTGAAATTGAAATTATTTCAAATCACTATATTTTAATTATAGTAAAATAAAAACGTCATAGAACTACTCTTGAAACCTTAAAACATGCAATTACCTCAAATTTTTCCACGATCATTGCACTTTACTTATATTAAAGTAAACAATAGAATAATTATAAGTCATTGATACAAAGGTAGAAGGATTTTTTTAGTAAAACATAAATTAGGCAAAACTAAAATAATTTTTTACAACAAATTAAATTTATAGGTAACAATATGAATAAGAGAAAAAAAATAAGAGCTAACATTATTTTGGTCAGAAATTACTATGGCAAATTTTGAAAAATAGTTTTAACTAATACACTAAATAACTGTTTTCAAAGATATTAAAAGATTTTTTTTTAATATTGTTATAGAAAAAATAACTTTATCCAGTTTGAAAAATTAGTTGAGCCCACAAAACTCACAAAGTGAATTTTTGCATAATATGTATGTTGGTAATTAAATATTCTATTTTTCTGATGATAAGTAATGGTTTTACTAAATAAATCACTAAATAAGCTTAGATAGTCTACATAATAATAATTTAAACTTGTAATATTGAAAAGAATAGTAATATAATGTTTCCACTCACAGTAATAATGTTCAATACCTTCTCTATTCTTGCATTGTCATTTAATCAACATAAGATCTAATTTAAAACATGTATATTAAACTAAATTTTTCAATAAGAACGCAGTTGAATTCACATTTGGACGAAAGGACGCCGTACAAAGACGCAATTATAAATGAATATGGCTCTAAAAAAAATGAGAGCTATGATTGGTTGAAATGAATATGAGGCGTAGAAAAGACATGCGCATTATGTATAGTTGAATCCAAACGAAGGGAATATACCTGGTTGAATAATTATTTATATATAAATGGAGGACTATGAGTCTCAAGTAGTATTGAATTCAACTATTATAAAAATATCATTTCACCCAATTTATACATTGATAAGAGTAACTTTCTTTTATTGGCATTATTTAATTTGATACTATAAGGTTTTCTTTTTTATTTATAACAAACAATGACAGATAGTAAACATTCTAACAAATCTTTACTACATAATAGCAAACTAAAGGAAGACCTCAAAAGATCTAAAACCATCAAATCTCGAGATCGAATTTTTTTCACGATCACTATACTTTACTTATAGTAAAGTAAAAAAACATGGCGCCCATGAAAGAGAAGACAAAACAATACATTAAACACGTAAAGTAGGAAACAAGTAATAATCTGAAAAGATATTATTATTTAAGATCGATGACTTAATAAAACAAGTTAATTACTACTCAATGCTTTCTTAATTCTTTAAACCACATTGTATTCATTAACTTTCATTCGTTACGAAAGAAATATCGAATCGTTTTTATTCAAACATAGTAATGGTTTCAAACTATTATTCTTTCTTAAGAGTTGATTAAGAAAGTTTTATTTCTTATAGTTTATTTATTTTAATTCAAGGAACCATTATTATATAATAATCATTATTTTATGGAATTTATTTTGTCTCCTCTGATTTGAACGGAACAAAGAATTAAAAAATTAATTTAATGTTCATAACTTGATCATACATTTTAGTTGGAAGTATATTTATGATATTTTAGTTATTAATATCAATATTACAAAAAAATAATACCTCTAAGGATTGAATATTCACGGTGTCTTATTACGACTAAATTAAGCATCATTAAGTAAACATTGTTGCCATATCAATTACACTGTTGTCAATATCCAATAGCTAAGATAGTTCAATTTCTTTTTAAAACAGTTAATAATATTATGTAACCCTAATAAGAATACATAATAAGTATCAATGAATAAAAAATACCATACAAATTGAATTTGAGTTGAATGAAAGAGTAAAAAATAATACAAACAAACTACTGTTACTATATTTTAATAACATTTTATCCAATTGATCCTTGTCATTAATAATTGCAGTTTAAGTTTAATTACCTTAGTCAATAACTTAAAGAAAGATAATTATTAATTTCCAATAGTTTACTTTATTTGTTATGTAGTATGTCATGAGAGTTAATGACAGCTATTGTAAGGTACTACTCATTTTGCTTGTTAAATAATTAAAGATTAATTTCTAGTCAAGGAAAAAGTTTGAAACTATTATAATTAATTTAATAATTGTTTTACTTTTATTTAAAATGATAAGAGATAAAGCAAACAAGAGCGAATGATAAGATAGCAAACAAGAGAGAAAAACACTTCAATTTGGTAAAAATTTGCAATATATTTGCAATTTGCAATTAGATTAGGTATCAGCTACTCTTCCATTGTGCTTTCCTTAATAACAACAGACACCATCTTCAGAAATCTGTAATATTACAAAGGTTAAACTGGCAACCAAGCAAAATTTAACTGATACAAATTTATTTCATAGTTTTTACAAATTCACGAATAACATAGATTTCATATAACATAGTGTAACGATACACATGTAATATAACAAATGGAGCATGTGAAAATATTACAATAAACTCCCTCCAAGTAGGGGTACTACTTTGGAGGAAAAAAAATTTAGATTATCTATATAAATAAAAGAATGATTTTGTTTGCACATTGCTTAAAACTGACTCATTTCAAGTTTTCTTTACGTTTCATACATTAGAGAAACGGAATCCACCCATAGAAAAATTTCTGTCGGTTTGTCAGTTTGCCCACAAAATTTTATAACAAGTAAACTCAGCCACCATAAGACATATCAAGCTGAAACTTTGACAGTAGATTTCTGTAGGTCTAACTTAAAATATAGGCTCTGAATTGATTGGAAATTCAACATAGAAGTGAAGTTATGGACATTTAAAGCAAAAACGTTTGTCACAAGCAAACTCAGTCACCGTGAGACATAGCGAGCTGAAACTTTGACAGTAGATTTGTATATGTCTAACTTAAAATATAGTCTCTGAATATATTGAAAATTCAGCTTAGAAGCGAAGATATGAACCATTAAGCTGTATTTTGCTAACTTCACAGACATGTTTATTTTGAAAATATACACGTGTAACAAGTAGGTATTGTTAGTTGATTTAATTTCATTTGCGTATATGGATATATTGTGTATTTGAGATCATTGAAAAGGTGTTTCCCAGAGTTAAAGATGTACTACCTATTCAAAATACATGCATATATTATTATTACCACTGAGGTTAGTATGATTTATATTATTAATATGGCAAACCGTCATACCTAGTAAGATGATCTTGGAGCGAAAGCATTCCAACGACTCCAAGATCATCGTACGAGGTATGACGGTTTGCCAAATTAATAATATAAAACTATTCAAAATAAATAGCTTTGTGAACGAGCAATACCATTGATTCTGAGTCACTATCCGTTTCCGTTCAAACGCAAAGTCCCGTCAGAGTATGTTTAGCAATGACGTTAACTAAGTCGCAAAGGGAAACCCTATCAACCACAGGAATTGAAGTAAGCGAGACCAATTTTTCTCACATGGTCAACTGTAGTTTGCTTTGCCCAAGAGGTTCCAACTGTTTCGTCTTCCATGAACCTGAAGGACAGACAGCTAATGTAGTGTATGCAGAGGCATTTGCTTAACACTGTACTAGTAATGATATTTTCTACTATTCTATAATTTCTAATGATATTTTGGAATACCAAGTATAATAGAATGTTTTATTCCACCAAAGACGGGTACGTTTGCTAGTTATTATATTAATACTGTGCACTTTTTAAAAAAAAGTCAATATTTATTAAATTTGAAAAATTTCAATCCTTTCATTAAGTAGTTGTAAATTAGCTATAAGACTAGAAGCAATTATTTCTTGATTCTATTTCTTTATTAGTGTCTTAATCTTAAATAGATTAATCTATTAATTATTAGAATCTTAATTGTGTTCTGTAATTGAGTATGAAGAGAATAAATTCATAACTAATCAAAAATGCTAGATTAACTTACTAAAATCTGTTGTATAGTAGTAAATTTAGGCTAAATATTGGAAATCAAATAATTAGATTGCTATTCTATTGTATTAGCAATTGCTATTATAGGAATAATAGCAATTATAGGAATAGCAATGTACTAGTATTGCTATTGCAATTATAGGAATATTTCAATTCCTAAATTAAAATTATTTCTTACTATTAGTTGGGTTTATTTAAAAATAGACTTTTGGTTATACTTTACCAGTACTCTGAAAAATGTAGTAAAAATGAACTCAAAGTCTAAATTTGCACTAAATAGCCAGATGAATGTTTCAACAGGTTCTAACATTTTTTTTAAAGAATTGTTGAGAGCAGGTAACTCCAAGATAGGTAAATGGCTCATTGTGTTTCTGATGATATCTTATATGAACTTGTGATGAAATTTATGAAGATGGTGTTTGGATGTTGAATTTTGAATCATTTAACTGGATGAAGCTATTTCCTGGAAAATTGCAAAGAGAAATTAGTTTTCTAATAAAAGAAATCTTGCAGCTTTAAGATTTCTTATCACGGTGACATGGCATTGTTTGAAAATGTGTACATAGATTCTTCTTCACTGCTATTTAAATGTAATAGCTAAATTGGTGATTTCTGTTTAATACGTCAACATTAAAGTCAGAGACCTTGATAATAATTTGCTGTTAATTCTTGTTATAAATATATATAAAACAAATTGTATTTATCAGAAATCAGTCAGTTTTTCAAGTTCAAATCAAAACTTTCAAAGCCAACGTTTTGATTTAACAATCGTATTTGGAACTTAAGCATTAAACAGATGTATGAAACTCTGGTAGTATTTACAGGGTAAGGTAAAATGATCTGACAGATTTGTAGGTTAAATAAAAGGCAAATAAAGTCAATAAACAATAAAGTGTTTTTATTTTCTAAAAGTACATATAATGACATTTTGTTTCATTAGGTTTTTAAAAATTAAATCAGTGGCATTATACAGAAACAAAAGAAAATGGCATTATATGTACTTTTTTAAAATAAAAACACTTTACTGTTTATTGATTTTATTTGCTTTTTATTTAACCTACAAATGTGTCAGATCATTTTGCCTGACCCTGTATAATAAACTATTACTTTAGAGGTTTAAAATGAGTAATATTAGGAATATAAACTTGAACACAAGTATCAGCTTAAAGACGAATGTTCTAACGTAATATAATAAAGACACATTCCTTTCATTTATGTTATTTTATGTTGGGTAAAATAAATAGAATATTTCAATTTACAGGTTTAGTTTATTTTAAATATACTTGATTGTGTATATACCTCAAATTGATGTTTCATTTATTTGTGTATAAAATAAATGAATTTTTTTTTACTTTTAAATTATTTTTTGTTTCATTAAATATAGTTATTGTGTATATATCTTGATTCGTGTTACAGAATACTATATCAAATGTTTGGACCATATAAGAATATTTGTTTCCATGACTTAATAACAAGAATTAGCAATACCAGTTATTCCTGTCAATCAAGTTCAGTGAATGTATTTTATTAACTGTTGTTAAAATTTTTTTAAAACTGAGTTGAGACTAGGGGTCAGAGGTCGTCTAGTATTTTATAAGTTTTTATTTGTTTAAACAGGTTTCCTTCATTACTTCAAAGCCTTCTACTTGAGTTAGAGGAATTCAACAGTACTGCTGTTCAACCAGGAAACCTACCAATAAGTCCAAATGGCAATCCTGACCACTGGGACCACACATGGAACAACTTTGGAGACTACCAGCTAGCAAACTTAATAGAAATTAAATAACAAATAGATTAAAATACTTCAAACTTTTGATCTCAGAGTGAAAAACAGAAATTAAAATACTGAATGGTGTACTAAAGATTTTTTTCAATTAATTTACTTGTCCCAGCAAAGGATTGTAATTCCATTTAACTTTTCTTTTATTTTAAATTAATCAGGGCTACATCAATACAGAATTAATTACAATAACATTAAAAAAAAATTTTGGAGTAAACCAAATAAATTTCTTTTTATTATGAAATAAAAACATTTCTTGCAGCTATTAATATGCATTTGTACGAATAATACACAGTGCAGGAAAAGTTACTAACATCTATCTAAAAATTACTATTTTGAGGTAAAATGGATAAACCAACAAAAGTCTCCACACAAATGAAGTTTGTTGGTTTATCCATTTTACCTCAGAATGAGTAAATACCACACAATTACGGATTGGACAACTAATGATTTAAAAATTACTAGTTCAATCTATCCGTGTAGTTGATAGAGTTGAAAATTATATTTAACAGGAAGGGGAAGATTTTAAATTTCTGAACTAAATTTTAAAGTACACAGTTTCTTATATCATTTTTTTTTTATTTTGGTTTGATTTCATTTTTATCACACAATTTTAATACCAAATAACAATTATTTTATTTTTGTTGATGTCTTAAATTAATCTATTTACTTTAGAAAACATTAGGGTTTAAAAAAATAAAGGATAAGAGAAAAGGTTCTCATTTTGTTACATTAAAACAAAGACGTTGCTTCTACCACACCCTGTATATATTTGTATTATGGGAAAAAATATGATTTAGGTTTAGCTTCAATGACTCATTTCTGTTTTGATAAGAAATCATTAGAAGTAAGATCCCGAGAAAGGAATAATTTCTATACAATTTTCTTCCAAACATAATTAATAATAACAACGATTCAAATTCTATTTATGATTAGGTTTAATAATGTAAGTAGATAATAAATAAGTTAAATAGATTAATACATTTGATGGATTATTACCAAGGTAATAATGTATATCTTTATAAATGTAACCTATTTGTACATGATACTGTAATTTATTCTGTATTGATGTAGCCATATAGATGTCTATTTCTCTACACTTTCAGCTTACTGATTTAAACTGAAACAGTTCAGAATCACTTTTATCAATATTAACAAGTTAGGATATTTTTCTTATAAAAATGCCTAACCTTCTCCTTTTGATCAAGGGTTTTCAATAAATATTCAGGTTTTTTTTTTATAAATCTATACTTAAATGAAAACTTAGACATAAGAACTTATTCTCAATAATCTCCATTCTTTTAACAATCATCTTTTAGCTTTGAAAACTAAATTCTCTCCTTTCAACAGTTTATTCGATATTCTTTTAACAGTGAAGACGACATCCAACTACCCTCTTTTTCCGAAAATAAGCACTGTCTCATTTTCTTTTTAGGTACAAAATACGCGCTAGGCCTTATTTTTGGAAGGAGAGCTTCAGCTAGATAAGTAAAAGTATATATTTTTGTTTAATAATAATTTATATACATACATTTAAATTTATTCAACTACAGTCATGTCATCTTGGTCTGGAACATATTAATACATTATTAAATTTGTAATAACGTTCTGATTTTCCTCCGAATTCATTTCCTGTAGAATCATTGGTCCGAATCTCTCATGTCTTGCAATATAACTATAATTTTTAAACGAATTATATTTTTTACATTATTTTAACTAGGGCTTATTTTCGGGGGATGTCTTATTTTCTGAAAATGACGGTGGACAGCTTCACAGAATATATAAAGGTTGTATACAAAAAAAAAAACGAAATAAATACTAGACATTACTGAAAAAGAAAAAACTGTGTAAAAATAATAAAAAAACTTTTTATATATATATATATATCATAAAATTAAGGGAGCAGTCCTTCTTGTAGACGTATATTTAAGAATTTCTCACCTATTTCCACTTTAGTTAATTTTTTGGAAAGATTTTCCAGTTTTCTTATTAATCCCTTTCTAGTATGAGATAACATATGCAACAACTGTTCATAATTCATTTTATTCCACATATTTGTACATCAAGTTCTTTTTTTAACTAATAATTACTTTTAATTTACAATTGAACTATATATTTTAGAAAAATTGCTACAGATCAATAGCCAAAATTGAAATTTTAATAGAGTGCTAGAACTTTTTACAAATGCCCAGTCACTTACAGACGGCAAAAGAAATAAGTACAATTTAGGCAGGACACCCTCCCAGCCAGGAGAAGCAGAGTGCAATGACCGAGTACCTGAACATCCCTCCACCACATATGCTGCCAGTCATACTCCAAAAACCTTCAGTAAAATGTAGACCTGAACGCGGCAATCTGTTACCTCCCTAGTAGTAATTATCTCTGTGCATTGAGTATTAGTTAATAGTGTATAAAATAAACCTGATGAAGGTCTTTTGAAGGACAAAAACATGTCGTTTTTGAACTTAACGAAGTTGTTAAGTTCAATTCTAAATTAATAGCAAGTATCAGACAAAAAAGAAGTTGGTTTACAAATATGTGGAATAAAATTAATTATGGACAGTTGTTGCATATGCTATCTCATACTACAAAGGGATTAAAAAGAAAACTGGAAAATCTTTCCAAAAATTAACAAAAGTGGAAAAATTAACCAGAGTGGAAATGGTAAGAAATTCATAAATATCAATAACAAATAACAATCAATGATCAGGGTTTTTGACTGTGACGAAGACCAGTCTTCGTTAATCTTTTTTTTCCCATTTCATATTGTGGTTTGATTATATATTATATATAATCAAACCACAATATGAAATGGGAGACCAAACCAATGGTCTCTGAACCAATGCGCTTGGTTTCCCTCTCTTATCTATCTTGAAGACGGTTCAACCGAAAGTTAGAGACTGTAAGTGTGTACTTTTGATTTCTCTATGTTTATTTTTGTATACTGAACTATATTTGTCCGTTTTGGATCGTTTTTCCAAAAGTGTATATATATATAAAGATTTCACATAAACATGTGAAATAACCATCAATATATATCAATAACAATATATATATAAAATAAATTCAAAACGAAGGAAACACACAGAAAGACACAGACAAAACCCACATCGATATTTCGACCATCGTCGTCATCAGGAGGTGTGAAGAGCGAAGAGTCCCGCAGGAAGACAGGGCAATTTTTTTTCTTTATTAATTTTAATTTGATTTATATACTTTAATTTTTTCATTAGACTTATTTTTATTTAAATAATTATGATTTTTACTCGTTCCTTTTACGTCTTAATTTGGCTCTCCATTTCCTTCCCTCTCTTCCCGCTTGGTGGTAAGTGGTGGGGTACTGGCAGCGGTCTCCGAGTTCAGTCGCTGCCCTGTCTTCCTGCGGGACTCTTCGCTCTTCGTACCTCCTGATGACGACGATGGTCGAAATATCGATGTGAGTTCTTTCTGTGTGTTTCCTTCGTTTTGAATTTATTTTATTTAAAAAGTCCGCTGGACCGTTTCTTTTAATTGTATATATATACATTGAAAGTTCTCTTATCTTGACCACATATATTCTACATTATTTTTCTTTATCGAGAATTGGTACAGGGTCAAAGAATTCTCAAAAAAATACCTTCAACCAACGTTTCACCTATCTTTAGAGACATCAGGACTATAACAATACAGAATTAATTATAATAACATTAAAAATACATGTTACAGTACTTTTTTTGTATTAATAAATTGAATGGATTATTAATAACGTATATCTTTATAAATAGTGTAACTTATTTGTTTATGTTATTGTAATTTACTCTGTATTGATACAGCCATAAAGATGTATAAAAGTGTATACGAAACGTTGGATTGTTTTACGCTGGACCAGACCTCGATGAAGAAAGAAAGTTAAAACCACATTCACAGAAGCGACGATTAAATTTTTATATATATATTGTTGTTATTAAAAAAAAATAAATTAATGATCATAAAAATTTTAAATAAATAGATTAGAGAATGACCTTCTCGTGAGTATATTCCATATAGCATGTCTAAGTGATTGTAATAATTAAAAGAAGAAGATATTGTTAAATAAATTGTTTCTTTCTGTCCTGTTTAATAAAATTCAATGTAATATACTTTTTTAACGAACTGAATACCTGTTTGTTTTGTTTTGTAAATCTGTAACCAGTACAAAACTGCAACAAAAACGAACTATTAATGAAAGAAAAACAAATATAATAAAATATGAAAGGATATCAGAAGGGAATAAAACATTAAAGTTTTACAGATAGTTCAAATAATGTTGGGTTTGACCTTTACAAATATGGAACTATCTTCAGAAATAAAGTAAGTGTCTTTTCCTGTAATGTGTCCTGTGTAAACACTCAGTTTTCTGTATATATTATAATAAATAATATTTCTAAAAAAGTAGACTTAACATTAAATGTATGAGAGGAATACTATTCCGTAAAATATTAATTCATAAAGCTAATGTCAAGATGAGAGTCAAAAGCTTTTAGACATTGGGTAGACATTCCACTATCAGACAGAAACAGTGTTGCCCTAAAACACCAAATTGCGATAACAGTTTTTTTATTATTTAAATATTTATTACAAATATAATAATGACAATAAATAATATAGTCTGAGAAGAATAAATAAGTGGTATTTATTTTCAATTTTTGTCATCAGTGTTTTCTGTCTAATTCCCATTTGAATTATTTACACAACTTTAAATGAAACATCTGGAATATAAGACATAGCGAAGATAACTCCCTCTTCATATTTTTATTCTTTATACATTTCCAGTAAGCTACAACTAATCTCGTATCAAGAAATATATTATTTTGTAAAACTACTGAATCATATTGTTCTTTATGCAAGATTTGTAGACTTCCCTTCAATTTTGCTAAGAGTTGTAGATGAACCGGCCCATGAAATATATTGTAGAAATTGTAGATCAATTGTGACAAAGAATGATTAATTAGTGAATATTTATTGATCTAACTGCCACACCGAAATTTAAAGCTAAATCATGGAATAATAAACAAAATTTCAATTGGATTTAAAAAAAAAGGCTTTAATGGAAAGCTTATTTAATTTAATGTGGCAAATGCACCATAGTGCAATATGCGGAAATGGTGGACTGGGCTAGTCAGTCTGTCTATTAGTGCCAGAAGTACTTGGAGTAGCTGTATGTAGAAATAGGCATGCCAGCTACAATTACCGCATGTTACACCATCTTACAATAGGCCCATGTGCATCAGAAAAGTAATTCTAAGTTTATTATCTGAAGATAACCTTTGAATTACTGTTCTGTTGAACAACCTGTTATTAAGAGCGGGGCCGTATTTTGGGCGCTAACACTAGACCAGTTAACTGACTCATTGTATGGGTAGAAAAAAACACAAAGGGACCTAGATAAGATAAGACATCCAACACTTATAAGGATAGAATTGCCTTACAACTTGAGAAACTTAAACCTTTAAATTCATAAACTAAAAATACGGAGTCATATAACACAAGTATAATTATTTTCTATTAGGTCATTTTTTATTATAAATAATAACACAATTTACGTCACAATTCTATGTTCTTTTTCATTATGAGAGCAATCGCTGTTTTGCATACATGTGCCAATGAAATGAATTGAAACTACAAAATTGGGAATTTAAACTAGTTCAATGAATTCATTAAAAAAAAAATTGATGTAGCTTACAGTCAACTATACCATAGTTAGCTTATTATCAAATTTATGCCAACAATTGCTTGATTCAAATTTTTCAATAATCATTCTGCAAATTACGATGAAAATAGAGTATCTAGCATATACGTTACATTATATAATATATGAGTTATACCAGTTGCAGGTTATTCAAACAATGCAAGGGTACATTCTATTAATGGTAGTTTATCAATTCATTAGTGTGACATTTTGTACCTATCTCTAATTGTATTGTTATCTAGACCACATGAAATTTTAAGGAATGTTTTTCTTCCTTTCATGATTTTTGGACAAGTACTCCAATGTATGTCTTCATTACATCCTCACGACTACATCAAATTAAAGATGGTATCGTGAAGACAAAATAATGAGAATAACTTATGTTAATAATAATGTGTTGCTCCAGGAAATGAAAAAAATGTGGGTTTAGAAAGAACCATGTAAATTTTCTACCAGTATTAGAATAAATGTCCAAAGCACCAATAGTTTAACGATGGTACTTATTGGATAACGGGAAACCAGTCATTTAAAGACCGTTATTAAATCAAAACAAAAACAAAATCACTTTATTATACGAAATAACAATCCTAGAATCTGTAAACAACAAAATGCTACTTTCTTGTTATTTATTTATTCATATTTTACTTTTACGAACCAATTATGTGCATAAGTTGATAACTCAGCCGACTGTACTGTAAAAGCATAATTAGTGTAAGGATCTAATACATTAGTGTGGTAGTATTAGATCTACCATAATTGTGAAAAAAAATATTCTCAGGGAGGTGTACTATCGACCCTATTCTTGTGATTAGTTGTAGATTACCTACTGGATACTTTATATAATAATGGTTATGATACGCAAGGATATGAAGGAGACTTTATAATAGAAGGAATAATGCATAACGCAACTATCTTTCAGATAATGCAGGATGATATCCACAAATTGTTGAAAGATGGGTAAATGAGAAAAGTATGAATACAAATCTACCGAAAACATTTCTGAAAGAAAGTTTAACTTAAAACTGTCAAAGTTAAGGACATACCCTTGGAGGTTTTCCAAATGACAGATTAAATTGGAAAAGCTAAGTTAAAGGAATAAAACACAATGTTCTGCTATAAGAGATGAAGTCTTTAATGTGGCTTTAAAAAAGTATTATTAATGCTGTGATAAAACTAATGATACCACAGCATCGGTTGTGTGATACACAAAACTAAGTGTATAGGAATAACTGCATCAATCACTTACTACCTGTACTACCTTCAGGATTGAAAGACTTGGTGTGTTTATGTTTCTGTCAAAAATGGTAAATTTTCTGTTTATATTTCAAAATGGAAAGGTCTCTATGGAGATAAAATATTAATATTAATACTATGACGTATATGTTAGATACAATGGCCTTCATAAATTATTTTACAAGGAGCCTCGAGGAGAGCACAAATGGTTACCTGGATTGAATGCTTTGAGATAGCAATAAAAGGACTCTAGTCTGAGTGATAAATTAATAATGAAGACAGTATAAATAATTTGAATTTCTTTTCAGGCCTTGGAACACGTGGGAATGTGTTAGTAAACAATTTGGAATGTTTGGAACCATATAATTATCCTGAATTGGCAAGCATTTTTAGCACTGTACACCTAGTCTTTCAGAGGAGTGGAACTGACAAATAAATCAAGAAGAAAGCAGTTAAAAGTTGTCAAGAACAGCCGAGTCCAAGTTAGTTTGAAAGGCTCATTCCAATTCTTTTACATTTGTAAAGAACACTATATCTTCAAAGGGAAATTTAAAAAATTGTATATAGAGCATCTATTAGAAGTTTGACTGATTAACTAGTATGAATGAAAGCCGTATTTAACATTATAAAAAGAATGCAGACTCTCTGTCGAGAAGAGATAGAAACTTTTGATTAGATTACATCTGTATATGAGCCAATCACCTTGAAATGGATAAAGATTTTGATCAAATCATACCTAAACCTATCGAAGTGAGGAATACTTTTGTAAGTACAATTATGAAGGTTATTAAAGAACCTAAATCTGAAGTTCAATTTAGTTATGAGGTTTATATATGAAAGTTTAGTTATGAAATAATTTAGGGTTGTAAAATAGAACAAGTTTGGAAGTGGAGTGTACAAGTCCGATCAGATTTAGGCCCTGAGTTAAATAATTTCAATAACATGTGAAATAGATGAATGACTTCTTTTCTTTTACTGATAACATTATTATAGTCACGTGTAAACAAATTATACATAACTGATTAATATGTATGCATAGTCAGTCACATTAGAACAAAATAAATTGCATGTTAGATTGGAGATGATTTTTTTTACTTTTAAAAATTCTATTCTTATTAAATTTCATATTAATGTATCTTAACACATTGATGTAAAGAATACATTCATGCTTTAATCAGAGTATGAATAAATTAATGAAAATTTCAAATCTCTAAAACAACAAAAAAGTCGTTTGTTTCTTTTCAATAACATGAAAAAAACTTTGACTTAGGATAGAATGTGAAAGTTTACTTATAGTAAAGAAGAGTGCAGACTACTGCAGATTTTTTATTTATTATCACAGGACATCCACTGTTGTTTAACCTCTTGTTATTGTTTACCTTATTGTTAATGATGCTGAATCATTAAAATAATGCAAACAAAAAGATAATAATAATGTAATAAATACGTTATTAATAGTGGATTTCAATATGTTTCAACAGTTGACTGTGAAATATTTAACAATTTGTATGTACTTTATTTAAACAGCAATAAACTAAAGCTGTTTACCTTTTTAAACAGCTGGACAACCTTCAATACTTTACTTCATAAATTTGAACCCTCATTCTTTAGCAATTCATTTCTAAATGTCAACTTGTACTTTCTTGGGAAGTGCCTTTGTTTTCTACTGTCTATTTCGTACAAATAAATATTCCCTCACTTGTCCTAGAGGAAGAATGCAAAAGTAGAAGTTGAAACAGAGGAAACTGGCTGCTGAATTTTGACTAAATGAATCAATAATCAAATATATATACTTAAAATTTAGGGAGTTTTTTTATATAGTAACTTCTTAAGAATTCCAAAAGTTCTTTACTTTTGAAAATTTCTAACATGTAAGATTAATTGAGTAAGCTTAGTTTAAATGTTATATTATTTCTCCTTAATTTTTAATTCAATGCCTTAATGGTGATTACTAGTTCAATAAATGATTTCTAGAATGACATAGTTAAATAAATTGATCATGAGTAAGTTTTGAGAATCCGTTTACTTTATTAATTTATGAATTCTTTGGACAGGAACATTAACATTAAAACCTCCGTTACTCTATTGTACGGTTTTGTTTTAATTATTATAAATACATATGATATGATATATATAGTTGTATGTTTTTGACATAAGATGGGTTGATATGTAATCAGATAACATGTTATATTACCTGAGCCCAATTAAAGGATGAATATCGTCTTTCTAAAATACTTTTGCTCATTCCTTTAGTTTTTCACTTTAAAGTATAGTGATTGAGAAGAAAATTATTATTATTATTATTTTGTATATTCATGCTTTTTATGCCAAAATTAGTACTAATTTAAACACACTTCTAATTATTCTATAAACCTTAAAGTTTATTTGAAATATGCTAATATGAATATCATATGATATAATATACTAAAATTAGAATATTTTAAGAGAAATATTACACCAAAAATGGGAATTATTAATTTATATACCCAGTAAATTGTCATATTTTAATAAAACAATTCTTACGTTTTTGTAATGAACTGACAAAATGGATATAAAATTAAAATAAATGAATAATTAAATTATTCTCTATGAGCTTGACTCATAGAAGATGAGTCAGGAAAAGAACTGACTTGTTTTTCATTGTGAAACAATTTCACAAAAAAACCACTCTCTTCATCCTTTAATAAAATTCTCTTTGTGTACTTAATTTCATTATGATTCTTCAAACGGTGTAACCAGTATCGTGGTTTACAATCCTTCAGATTCAATCATAAGTCCAAATATTTCACAAAACAGATCTTTTTTAATTAAATATTCTAAAAAGTTTTCTTTTAAGGTTAACAGTAGTTTCATTAAAACTACAAAATGTCAACTTTTTAAAATTCGTAGTTGCAATTATAAGCGTGGAGGCATATTATATGTCTCCACTATGGCTACATTAAAATAATTCCACAATTAAATTCCTCAAAGAACTTTGATATGTTAATTTGCAGTAAAGTTGAATGCAGTTTATGCCAAATGTTTCTGGTTACAATTAAAAATTTACAATTGCTACATCGCTGTGTTTATTCATCCATCACAATAACAATGTGAGGGTCATCTAGTCAAATTACAGTACATTCGCCATATATACTTTTCTGCTATTTTTACTTTTGCATTTCTATTTTTCACAAAAGAATATATCACATATTTATATTTCTTAAAATTGTTTACTTAATTTAATGACATAAAATAATTTATGAGAAAAAAAGAAATAGTTGAAGTGCTACTGAAAAAAAGGCTCTTCTTTGATCTTTACTCTTAAGTTTTGAAATATTAAAAATTACATTATTGATGAAGTTATTATACATAATTTGATTAATACAATTTTATTGATATCAAAAATAGTTTGTACTTAGTTGAAAGTAAATTAAATGATAGTTTATTATTTTTCAATAATAACAATAACAACAATAATAACAATATTATTTGGATTTGAAAATGTTAAAAAAAAACAATAATTTTAAAATAAAAGAAAATCGAAAAAAGATTATAGAAAAAATAAACTTTCTAAAATGGTCATAATAATGAGTTAGTTCAACTGGTCTTTTTTTTAAATAAACAGTGAAATAAAAATCTAACAGCAGCAGTACATTGCATATCTGTTATGGGTCAGGTATCTGGGTCAATTTGATCTTCACATGCCAAAACACGGACACCTGACGACTTTGTTATTAAGGTAATGTAACCTTACTTAAAACAATGGAAAAGGTTATAAACAACAGTCAAAAACAAAAAGCAATTTATTTACTTAAAAATATATAAACCCATCATTAATATACCCCAAAAATTAATTTTTCATTCATTCATTCATATGAATTTCAAATATTACGTAAAATAATTTTGTACAAAACCTCCCAGTCATGAACGTAGGACTGATAGAAAATTTCGTCTATCACCCATGATTTGGAAGGGATTACGAACTGCTCCAGAAGTCATAATTTTCTCAATCCCACTTTCCAACATAGCAACTTCTTTCATATCAAAACTTCTTATTTGGATTTTCCGTT
Source organism: Hermatobates lingyangjiaoensis (assembly GCA_026182355.1). Lineage (NCBI taxonomy): Eukaryota > Metazoa > Arthropoda > Insecta > Hemiptera > Hermatobatidae > Hermatobates > Hermatobates lingyangjiaoensis. The sequence continues at coordinate 1,154,941 of JAPFBL010000098.1, read as the reverse complement.
GTCCTATTAATTGAATTTCTTAACTTTGGATTTGCATTTATCAGAGTATGAAGACAGTAAATTACAGACCAACCATTCAATGATTTATTTTCCGACTCTGATGTAATATCAAGTAATACTTATCTTTTTTCGATTTCAAAAACAAATACTTATATTTTCAAAACATTGCAAGTAGAAACATAACCTTTGAAGCTGCAATTTAAAGGAAACTCGATAGGTCTGATGCATAATTTTCACAATACAATTTGGATCAGTTACACCTATAAAAAGAATTATTTGTTGAAAAAGAAATATATATGTCTTAAGAACGTACATTCTAATTAATAAGGAATCACAAAAGCATTGACTGAGGTATGTTAACATTTTTAGGAAAATAATCTGCTTTAGTTGAATGTAGCTTTAAAAACCAAGTTTTGATACAATATAAGGTTAATGATCAAACCACATTAAGAAATGAGAAAACAAGACTAAGATTTTTCAACCGTAACAAGCGGTCCTCGTCAGAGTCAAAAACCCAACTGAACACTAGATGCAGAAAACATCTGGTGAGGAGTTGAGAAGAGTGGGGATTGAAAGATCTTAGTCTTGTTTTCCCATTTCTTATTGTGGTTTGATCATTGATTGTTGTTTCACGTGTTTATGTGAATTCTTTTTATCAATATAAGGTTTGTATGCAGAATAAGGGGCCCCTGTCAAGGCGTCTGAGTGTCGATATCTACTATTAGTATCGTAACAGTCTGATAACAAATGTCTTATACATAACATTAGATATTATGTTAATGTATTAGAAGACATAACATAATATTTTATTATATTTTAACTGAACACTTAATATAGCAAGATAGCGGGGCCCTTGTTTTGAATATTATCCAAATATTGGGATACAATCTGCATTTAGGGGACCTTCATCTATCGTTGTTTAACAACGTAAACAACGTTAGATGTTAGATCTATATAATTTATGCAGAGATGCAAGAAATATTGATAAGCATTCTCTAGGCTTTAATGCTTCTAATATTAACCTCCTTCTGAATAGTTTACCTACTTCTCTATGTGTTCCTCTATTTATTCCAAAATTAATTTTAATTTCGATCCGTATTATACATATTGTGGTTTAATAAAAGCTTATTATTATTGTTGTTGTATAACAACAATATGAATAAGCAGTGCCATTAAATTTTTCATTAAAATGATTAATGTAAAGCTATAGGTTAACTTCTATTGAATGGATAACAGAAATAAGTGCATTTCTCTTTTCCTTTTCTAGGCTTTTTAGTTAGTGTAATCTGTCTATATGAGCTTTAAAGAAGTACTAATTTAACTGCCATCATTTGTCAAACGAAAATTTTACTAATACTGATATAATTTAATAGAACTCACAATAAAAATAATTTATTATTACTGGTTTAGTTAAGCATAGCAGATAGATTTAAGCCATTCATATTATTTAATACAATAAGAGTCAGACTGGATTGTCCTCCATGTTACTCGTAACCTAATCCAAAATTTACATCAAGTTTCTTGATATGATTCTAATCATTTAAGTTAGAAAACATAATAGGAGTTTTTGTTTAACTGACTTAGATTTTACATGAAATACCGTTAAAAATAAATACAAAAAGGAAACCTTTTAATTTAACAAAGTTTTAGTTTTATGGCTCTTTGGCACAATAATTTATAAATTAAAGAAATCTGTTGTAGAAAAAAGTATATCCCACTTAAAAGTCATAAGGATAAAATTGTTAACTTAAAATTTCCTTCGTCTATGAAGAATATCTCCGATGTTTTATAAATGAACGAAGGCTCTCATTTCTATTTATCATGCATTATATATTATACATTTATTTCTATTCAAAGAAAGTAAAAATATTCACTGATTAATTGCAGTTGACTATTATACCAACAATTATTTTAAAAGGTAGATAACTTAAGGTAAGAAAAGATAACAGATACTAGACAATAGATAATAGATAGATATTAGACAATATATCTTAAAGATAATATTGTGTTTTAAGAGTGCCAGTCAATCTGGTTCCAAAAAGTAATCCTTAAGATTTCTACCACTTTGGCAATGATTGATTCGTATAATAATGTATTGCTCTTTTTAAAACACTTTCAACTTAATTGAAATACCGAAATAATATATCAGTTAACATACTAGGCATTTAAAGTTCAATGTAAATTTGAAACCAGGTTAGCAGATTGTTAAAATAATAATTACTATCTGCTTTCATATTCTTGAGAATATGAGAAGGAAAATATGATATTAAGCAACAAGAAATATGGCAAGTTAAATGTTAGTAATTACTTTAAAAAACGTAACTACAGTTTGACAGCTAAGAAGGTCTTGTTTAAAACATCAAAAGAAAATATATTTCTTCAGTGAGTACAAATAATAAAATGATATATTTCATTGTGTAATTCCAAAATTAAACTAATAATCTAAAAATAAAAGGAAATATTCTTAATAATAAAAGTGAAATAATTTGTTATTGTCCTTTTACTTTGAAATGTAATCCTAAAAGTTACCACAGGAACAATGTTCGTAAAATAATTATTTGTTGTTATTAAGAAAACGTTCCTGATAACTAATACAATCCACTTTAAATGGAAATATATTAATTATCATAAATATTTCTTTGTTCACATGCTTCCAGAAGACAATTTAGCTTAATTAATTGAAATGAGGAATTTGTTTTATCAATATGTGTTGTTTAGGAATATTACATAGAAAACTGAACACAAGGTAAAGATTACAAGTAAAATTCTTTTACTTATTTAATTATACATGATACTTTACTATAGTAAAATTTAATGATCATGAAAAATGTGATTTGGACAGTTTGATTGGTTTACACGTATTTATGTTCTCTGAATGTAATTTTGAAATGATTTTACATCTATATGTTAATATTCAAAAGAAATTTGACCTCGCTACAGGTATTAGGGAGTAACAAAGAATTATGGAATTCAATTTATTGCTAGTCCTTGCTGAGGAGAAAAGCTTGGTAGTGTTAATATGAAAAGAATACTTTATCCTACGTTTTATTAAAAGAAAACTCGTTTAACTCTTCATTGTACCATAATGTCAACATTGTAATGTGTAATGTCAACATAATGTCCATAACTAAGTCAACATTGTACCATATTCTTTTAGTAATTCTAGAAAATAAAAATGTTGCAGGTAGTGCCATCAACATTTTAGTACGAGTATATACAGAAAAAGTTCATACATTTTTATATTAGTATAAGTTAAAAAGAGTAACTCTTAACTTCTTTAACTTAACGTGTGTATTTTCCAAATTATTAACGCCTTTTTTTTAAAAAAAGAAAAATTATTTTACAAGAATCGAACTGGTAAGTCCGGGTAAATTTAAACTAATATTATGAAGAGCTAATTTAATGTAGTAATTTGATCTACATACCATATAGTATATCAATGTTCATGCCTCAATAAGAAAAGAGAAACAAGTCTAAGATCTTAGTCTGTTTTCTTTTCATATGATGGTTTGAACGTTGATTGTTATTTCACACGTTTATTGTGAAATCTTGTTATCATATAATATATATATAAAGTTGTAAAAAATAAACAATACTTGTAACTATATAATTTACATAAAGTTGTTGACTCCGTTGGTCCCTCAGGAGTAACATCTTAGTCTATTCTGGATCAGTTGCATTGTAATGCTAAGGAAGTGCAAGTGCAATAGGAATCTTAAGTTTCTTATTGTACAAATATTTTTAATTATTGAAAGAAACTTACAAGAGGAATCATTCAAACTGGCATTCAGCATACAAGTATAATTATTATCATACAAATGAATAGTGGTTAGAAATACCATTAACTACTTCTAACTGCATATTAAAGATAAAGTTTTATACTTGCCAGAAAAAGAATAATAACCTAATAATGTAACGTCGTCATAATCATTATTATCGACCTAATAGACTCTTATAGTAAATAGTAAATCTATAACTATTTAGCACATTTTCATCATATTGTAAAAATGATGCCTGTCATATTTGAAAAAATCATTTGATTTTGGTAAGACATTTAATTTTAGTTAGTTAAGCATACCAAACTTGATTTTTTTAAAGAAAAACTAAAAAATCAACTTTGTTATGAAAATAATTTTTACTTTAAGAAAGCTGTAAATAAAGCAAAACTGTGGCCATTATTCTCGGGTTAAGCGTTTTTACGCTTTAGGAGTGCCTTAAACAATGTTTTAATAATTTAGAAGTTATTCCTTCAACTTGATATTTCGTGCAATCATAACTTCAATTAGTAAGTACAATTTTCGTCTCAGCTAATTTGAGCAGTATAATAAGTACATAAATAGCTTAATATTAATGGTATATTAAAATAATTAGATAATAACCTAATAATTACTTTCAATGAATATGACGGTGTAATTTTAAATTAGCATTTTCTTTTTAGTTAACGCATTTTGTGTCTTTTTGCTAAAATAAAATCTTGTGAATTAAACATAATCTTAAAAAAGGTGTAAAATGCTTATTATGGATTATTTATGAAGTAGAATTATCTACTTTATTAACAGTACATATTTGTTACTGAATATTTTACCTATTTGAGAAGATGTAATTTAATTAGAAATAATTGTAAATAAAGATAGTTTTACTTAATTTATTTTATAGAAGTACTGTAATTTAAGGTGAATGAAGAAATAATATTTCATTTCAGATATTAAAATGAATTATGAAAGTTTTACTTTTTATAATTTAGTAGCATTAATTAAACAACAAATATTCTTCATACAAATCGTATTAAATATTGATAAAAGTATCGACCACCGTGGAATAGAAAACTTTAGTATCGTATTAAACCTATGCATATTTATACTTCGTAAATAATATACTATGAAGCGTTGGTTATTGTATATATGAAGTATGTTACGACTTAGATGTCCTAAAAATGAGACAATATTAATGAAATATTCATTTTAAATTAAGAGGGTGAAACTTATTTCAGTTATTAGTAAGTAGTGAATTTCATTGTGAGATGGTAATTTAAAATAAGAAAGATATTTTATATTTGTATTGGGTATTGACACAATGAATCGTGTTTAATAATGGTCTCTATAGATTTTTTTTTCAACAGCTTTTACATTGATTACATTTTCATCACAACCAGTAAAATGCTTTAATTCTAGACACATAAGAACAAATCAATTGAAATATGAAGTTATTGTTGCTCATACAAGCGAGGTCCTAGCTTTACAACTTCATTTCAAGATTTAAAGATCCCTCGAATACTCTATTAGGATTGATACCTCCAATCAATAATTGCAAACATTTACTGAAAACCTATAATTAATTATTATATTCTCTTTATAATTTGAATAATGAAGACAGCTACATTAGATTCATCAACTAACCATTTTAATTAATTAATATATTTAATCATAGTAATGTTAAGTGTAGACTTCTTTAGTTTTTTTATGTTGTGTACAAAATATACTTTATAATATATCTGTTTATAGTCATTCATTTAGCGAGATTATTTCTATAGTATAATCCTTCATATTAAGTAATCAAAAATTACTCATCTAAATGTACTGACTCACTAATTGTATCAACCATTAAGGGAAGGATGGCATATTGTCCTTTCATGTAGTTCATAGAAGGCAGTCAAATGTATTGTGCTCACAGTTTTTATTTTAATATATTCCTCCAACATTTAATAAAACCTCATATTCTTTGTAAATTTTGATTCGAGCGCTGGTTTGATTCGTGCTGATTTTTGTTTGTATATAAAGTAAAGCTTATCATCTACAAATAACAGAAGAAAGTTATTATTCGACTTTCTTTATCTTCCTAACATCTAAAACGAAATTTCCTTTATATTCAACTAAGTACTGTGTCCAAAATATAAGACACAGCCAGTATTGAACTGGCTGTTCACCCATAACTTATTATGATAAGTTCATATAATAATATGAATTATTATGAATGAATTATAACTATTATTATTAATGAAATTTCTAAGTATATGCCATTTCTTCAAACATTGATTATAATCAATGGCAAAATGGCAGTTATTAATAGGCTCTAAAAGAAAGAGAAACAATAATTGGTTTAAATTATAAAGTCTAATTTTTATGTTATCAATTACTATGGTAAAACAATAGTTTTGGCATAAATTACCATAAAACAGCTTTATCATGGTTTGACATTGTCAAAAACTAACAGTTCTTCTCCTGATGAGGTATTATTTGTATAAGGAATTTCATATTTTTGTATCAAACTGACAGGAATCATTCTCACCCACATACACTCTGATAAGATCAAAACATTGTTAGAAATGGCCTTAGAACCATCAAAACGTTTAAATCGATCGAAATTTCAAACTGATTTTGTTCATTATCACTAAATTTTACTTACAGTGAAGTAAAATATTGTTGCCTGAACCTATTGCTAAATGATTTAGAAATAACTTATTTCTGGAAGTTATTTAAAAGAAAACTGCTATATTTTAAATTAAAATTGTAACTATAAGTTTTTTATAACTGTTTTAGAGCTTAGTTCTCCTAAAAGGAATAGATTGTTTTATTCAATTACTGTTGAAACTTTTAAGAAAATCATTTTATCTTAATGAATAAAAAACTACACATAGTAGAGTTAGCCTACTTAATTAAGCCTCTCTGTTCTAGGACTTGCGTGAGTGAACTTCTGGACTCTCTACGAATATGCACTCTGGCATTATGCCAAGGTAATATTAATTTCTCTTTTTTCACTGATAAAGTTGATATTTTATATCAACACTAGCCTATGAGTATATTGTTAAGAATTATGATCTTACGTATATGTGCAATAAATTATGTATTAAATGGGAGTTTTTTTTTTTAATTCTATTAAGTTAATTACTTCTTTTTGATTCACTGATGTCAAACAAACCTAAAATAAGTGTTATTATCATGGAATTTAATTTAGAAATGAATTTAAGATGAAAATACGTAGCCAGACGTAAACGTAATTGATGAAATAATTAAATTAATTGCTTGAGAATAAAATGAGAAAGTTGCTAGATGGGAGTAAACGGAATTTGACTCTAGCAAACATCGTAGGAGAGCATCCAAGTAGTAGGAAATAATATGATCATTTTAATATTTCAGCTCTAGCGAATCAGATTTCTGAGGAAACGGCTGTCAGTCATTTCTATGTACTAGGGTATACATGTATAAGTTATATACATATATACATGTATGTATAGTTAGAGTATACATGTATAATATGGGGTATACAAGTATATCCTAGCTATGTATAAGTTAGGAAACAAAACTTATATTTCACTTAGGGGAAACTCATAAACTCCAATCTTTAGTTCAAGAGTTAAACCAAAATTAAAAATAATAGGAAACGTGTTTCTCTATCATATATACATCTTCAGTATATTTTTGAATCTTTGTAGCCTGTGTTGGGCCACTTTTTCATCGCCCCATTATCTTATATACATGCACATACATATACGAGTTCAAAATTCAAGAAGAGTAACACACAGAGTAAGGAAACGGTAAGGTAACGGGGTTACTTGCCTTTGCGTCTACAACGTGCTTGGTCTCCCTTTCTCTTTTCTCCTGAAGACAGATTTCCCGAAAATTTGAGTCTGAAAGTGTGTTTCCTTACTCTGTGTGTTACTCTTCTTGAATTTTGAACTCGTATTGTGTCCAGTTTGGATCGTGTTTCGTTTGTTAAGTGATGCTCATATATATATATAAATTTCACAAACGAAAGAGGGATTAAACCAAAGAACAAAATTATTAGGATATAATAGGTCTGTTTGACAGTGAAAAAAATAAGAACTATTACTTTTTGAAATATGCTTAACTGATTTACGTTTTAATTAGATTATTTTAACATAAACTTATGTTTTATATTTCTTTTATTTTATTTATATTAAATATGAATACATATTTGTTATTTTAGGTATTTATTCATACAAATTACTTGACAAATACACTTATTACAGGTAACAAATTTGGTGAAGTAAGTAGTATATAGTATACTAGCAAACGTACCCGTCTTTGACGGAATCAAAAATTCTATTATACTTGGTATTCCAAAATATCAATTATAGTATTATACTAATACTACAATTAGAAGTTATAGAATAGTAGAAAATACCATTATTAGTACAGTGCTAAAAAAAAGCCTCTGTATACAAAGATTAGATTTTAAGTTAGACATACACAAATCTACAATCAATGTTTCAGCTTTATATGTCTTATGGTAGCAATATTTTGTGGACAAACCGACAGACAGAAATTATCCTAAGGGTACATGTGGCTACTCTGAAGTATGAAACGTAAAGAAAACTTGAAATGAGTTAGTTCTAATTAACGTGCACCCAGTCAAAAGCTAGCACGCAAGCCACTGGGCTACTCTGGTTCCATACCTTACTTTATTACCAGTGTTTATATTACGCAAATATTAAATTAAAAAAAAATATTTTTGTTGTGTTTATTTATAATACATTTGCACTACTGTCATCGGCGAGCAAGCAAGCTACTGGCAACCCTGGCTAGATCCCTTTACTTTATTACCATCTTTTATATTATCCACATTTTAAATTCAAAAAAATATTTGTTTGTTACATTTATTTATAATACATTTGCACTACTGTCATCGGCGATCACGCAAGCCACTGGGCTACTCTGGTCCCATACCTTACATTATTACCAGTGTATTTATTAAGCAAATATTAAATTAAAAAAAAGTTGACAGTTATATATAATACATAGCAAACGTACCCGTCTTTGACGGAATCAGAAGTTCCTGTTTTGGTTTATTGCCGTGTGCCTATTGCCTTTCGGCTATACCACGGAGGAATCAGAAGTTCCGTCATTTTTGGTATTTCAAAATGTCATTAGAAATTATAGAATAGTAGAAAATACCATTATTACTACAGTGTTAAACAAATGCCTCCAGCTTATACACTACATTAGCTGTCTGTCCTTCAGGTTCATGGTAGAAGAAAGAGTTGAAACCTCTGACCGTTGAGCATGTAAACTACATTTGACCATGTGAGAAAAACTTGGTTTTGCTACCTTGTATTCCTGCGTTAGATGAAGTCTCCCTTTGCGACTTAGTTAACGTCATTGCGAAATAGACTCTGACCCGACTTTGCAATCATTTCAACGTAAACAGACAGTGGCTCGGAATCAATGGTATGTGAAGTATACACACAGACTCCCCAATACCACATCCAGTCATTATGTCCGCCTCTATGGCATATCTGTGTAGAGCACGAACTCAGAGTCGTGTCCCGTTGCACAGTTTTGGGGCACTCATGTTTCGTAACATGAAATTTGTTACTGCTACTAAATTGTAGCATGATTGGTGCTCTACTTTAAGTTTTTACTCATGATCAGGCAGTCCAGGAGAAATAAATTCAGAGTCAAGAAATTCAATTAGATAATGAACTGCTTCTTCGTCACTAATCCAATCTCTTTACTGACTTGTAAGTTCTTTCCTCGGCTTAATATAGCGTAAGAACTTGTTTGTTGATTTTTCCTCCCTGTTCATATTAAGAGTTGAGCATTGCTCGTTTACAAAACATTTATTCTCAATAGATAGTACATCCTTAACTCTGTGAAACACCATTTCAATGATGTCAAATACGCAATATATTCATATGCTCAATTGAAATTAAAATCAACTAACAATACCTACTTGCCACACCTGTGTATTTTCAAAACAAACTTGTCTGTGAAGTTAGGAAAATACAGCTAAAAGCCCCATAACTTCGCTTCTGTACTGAATTAATAATCTATTTAGAGCCCATATTTTAAGTTAGGCACACACAAATCCAGTGTCAAAGTTTCAGCTCGCTATGTCTTATGGTGGCTGAGTTTACTTGTGACAAACATTTTTGCGTTAAACGTCCATAACTTCACTTCTACGTTGAATTTCCAATCAATTCATAGCCTATATTTTAAGTTAGACCTACACAAATCTACTGTAAAAGTTTTAGCTTTATATGTCTTATGGTAGCTGAGTTTACCTGTGACAAAGTTTTGCGGACAAACCGACAAACCGACAGAAATTTTTCTAAGGGTGGATTCGGTTTCTCCAATGTATGAAACGTAAAGAAAACTTGAAATGAGTCAGTTCTAAGCAATGTACAGACAAAATCATTATTTTATTTATAAAGATTGAATTTTGTAAAATTTAACTGTTACATCAATTATTATATTTAATTGCTACATACATTTTTTTTCTGGTTGGTTCTTTATGGAGTTACGTGTTGAGGGGGGGTGGAAGTTAGACAATTGCCACACGCGCTACATACCTTCCTGTCGGCACTGATTGACAATTAGTATGTCATAAAGAAAATAATTGTATTATTTGATTATAGCCAGTCACAACCAAAGCTGACAAAGAGTCAACAAAATACCATTGTGTTAGTATTAACAAATGTGTTTTGTTGCAGGTACAGACGAAAGGATACCTGTACACAGGTAAGTGGGCATGTTTATGTGTTTACTGCATGTAATCATTGTATATTTATTTGTTTAGCTTATATGTCATACCTATTATAGTGCCAAACGTTCGGGTTTCAACTATGTTGTTTGCTTTATCGGGCGCTCGTATTGATAAGAATGAAAGCTGATTAGAAATCAAGTTGACATTCAACCTCGCACAGTACTCGAAAACCTCTCAATTGAACTGTTCGCTTCAGACCAATCCTGGTCTGTTAGGGCTCTATAACAGTGATTCTCAAAGGGTGTGTGTAAGATTTCTAGATGTCCCTGAGTGATTCAGAATAATGTTTTGGGACATAAAGGAATGTCGCCATTCCTCATCTTACGCATTTTTTCTCCTTTGTGATGTATTTATTATGAGTGATTAGTAACAACGATTTCTTTTAAAGAAGAGCTACCTACCGCACACAGGTTATATTTACAACGAATTTGTTGTTATACCATGAAGGAGATGATGATTTGTTTACCACTCTGGGGAAAAATTCTATAGTTGGCAACATTATTCCTTAGTCAAAACTGGCTAGATATAAAATCGTTTCAATGAATTGAAGAAGAAATTCGATCTCCTCCCTGTCCCTATAAAACATACTCCCAAACAATAAAGAAGACACCGAAGTTCATATTTCAAGAATAATCAAACGGTAAGATTCACTTTCTATAGTTTTTAATGATTATTTTTTTCGCAATGTTTTGACTTAATTAAAAAATGTCTCGAAGATTTTTTTAACAGAATGCCTTCAGCTATTTGTAGACTAATGAGTTCTACGACTTCAGAACCACTGCCGTAAGCCTTACAAAGGCTACAAACATGAACAGCTACTGGAACCACTTTAATACTGCAGTAAAGTGTGTATCTTGAATGGAGACTAGTAATGAGACCTTAATCATCGGGAGCAGGACTTCTTTGAGGTATTTCAAGCCTACTGCCTCATGAATCTGAAATTTGAAGGTACAAATGTTTAAATATCAAATATTTAATCTTTATTTGTGGTGTGTAATTTATTTTAATATAACTTTTATTATGTGAAAAGAAACATATTATAGTCCACAATATATTAAAAAAAACATATAGACTATAACGTCAAGCAATTTATAATGTGAAAGTTAGAAAAGGTGTTGAATAATTAATATGTTACTTCAGGTTTGTTTTCTAATGTAACTAATATTGTTTGCTCGAAGAAATCCTTTTCAGGTGTTCAAATGTTATATTTATATTGTAATTTGAAATCTACATAGAGAGGTAACTTATTTCTGTTGAATATAGCTGTTTTATGTTCTTTAAATCTATATAGGTGTTATGTTTCTATCTACTCTCTCGTGTAACTCATATGTTACGAGACTAGTCTCTCTTTTGGTATGTAGGGAAAAGTGTGATTAAAAGCATCTTATATACACAGAATTGTGTATCATGTTATATATATAGGTACTATTATATATAATATGAACCTATAGTTGTTAAGTAGGTTTGTGTTCAATAAGTCTAAATTTTCAGAACTATTTCTATTTGTTCCCTTACTTATCTTAAATGTTTTTGGGTGTTGAAAAATGTTTCAGTTATTTAAACAGGTACATTTGTATTCTTATTTTAGTAATGATATGTATATGAATTTATTGTTGTTAAGTAGGTAAGTGTTTTATTATCTATAAGTCAACAAATACATAACTATTTCTATCCTATTTTTTCATTTAACTTAGGTATATATTTTGAGAGTAGAAATGTGTTTCATCTGTATAAAAAGTGTTATTATATTCTCCTTTTAGCATGCAGTATATATACATTTATTTCTGTTAATTAGGAATGTGTTATAATTTGTAAGTCACCATTTTCAGAACAATTTCTATTCTACTTCCTTGTTTAACCTATATATTTTTGGGGGCAGAAACGGGTCAAGTATAATGAGGAATATTTTTATTTTAGTTATATTGTGTATAAAATAATGGATGCTAAGTAAGTATATGATATGATTAGGAGGTCAACATTTTCAGACTTACTGTTATCTACTCCTTTATTTAATTTATATGTGTTTGTGGGTAGAACGGATTTTAGGAGTATAAAGTGCTATTTTTATATTTTTATTTTAGCTTGTCTTTCTATATGAATTAGTAGTTTTTATGTGGTATTATTTTATTTTTATTTCTGCTTGTTTGTCTATATGAAAACTAGTTTTTATGTAGGTATGTGCATCTGATGTATTACCTCCATCTACAGTCTTATTTAGTTTATATGTGTTTGAGACGTAGAACAGATTGTAGTAATATAGAGTGGTATATTTATATTTTTATTTAACCTTGTCTGTCTATATCAAATAATAGTTTTTATGTAGGTATGCGTTTTTTGATCTATGTCATCATATTTAAACAATTTTGATTCTACTCTTTCATCTAACATTATGTTTTTAGGGGCAGAAACCGTTCAGGTGTATAACGAGGTATATTCTTATTTTACTTTGATTATGACATGAACTTACTGTTGTTAAGTGGGTATGTGTTTTATGTTGTAGAGGTTTGCATTTCAGAATTACTCTGTCTAGTTTCTTATTTGATTTATGTGTGTTTGGGGTGTAGACCAGGCTTTTATGTTTATTATGTGGTATTTTTATGTTGGATTCACTTTCTTATGAAATAATACTTTTTATGTAGGTATGTTCTTTTGATGTATTGCTTCTATCTACTGTGTTATTTAATTTATATTTGTTCGAGGATTTTAGGAATATAAAGTGGTATTTTAATATTTTTATTTTAGTTTATCTTTGTATATGAAATAATAGTTTTTATGTAGGTATGTGTTTTTTTATGTAATTCATCATATTTGAACAATTTTGATTCTACTCTTTCATTTAACATATATGTTTTTAGGGGTAGAAACCGTTCAGATGTATAATGAGGTATATTTTTATTTTACTGAGACTATCACATGAACTTATAGTTGTTAAGCTGGTATGTGTTTTATGATCAGGAAGTACATCTATATACTTTTATCATATGTAATATGTATTATATATATATATATATATATATATATTTTGATAAGTTAGTCAGGAGGGGCTCATGTTATTCAGGGTACCCTGGGGCTTGGGTGACTGACTACCAGGAGGGTCCGCAGGTGGTGGATAGCGGAGTGCTCTGTACAAACCGTAAATCCATCATGGTAGCTCCAAATAAAGGTTCCCGAACTAACCTCTCAACCCACGTTTTAACAGCATACAAGTTTAAATAGTTGAAAATGGTACTCAGTTTTTAATAAGAATAAGCATTCACTTGACAGTTTTTGTCAAATTTTCTGTGCTTTTAGTTTTCTCCAGGTTTCCTGTATATCTAAACTGTTGTTTTAATTATAGATAAATAATCTTTACAGCATACAAGAATGTTATTCTCTTTAATCAAGTCAAGTTCAACAGTCAAACTTCCTCTGCACGTGAGACTTTATCAACCTTAACGTTACACTTTATTATGAACGTAAGACTACCTTTTCCTGACTCAGTTTTGATGTAAGCATCCTCCACACATAGGCACACATATTATTCTCAGTTGGCTAATATTTGACAGAGAATGATCTCCGTTAATTCAACAGGTGGTTTTTGGTTCTACACAGACTTGGCCACCTAAACTGGACATATTTATATCAAAAGATATCATACCTCGAACATCTTTGATAAAAATATTTTGATTCTTTGTAAAATTATGATGATTTAATATTGTTTATTAATAAATATTGTTATTTAATGTTATTAATAACTATTTTTCTTTGATATATTGTTTCATTATAAGATTTAAAAAAAGGTCTTGTTTTACACACAACTAAGACACCAGATTTATTATGGGAGACATTAGTACGCTTGTTTTGAATGACAATAACAGTTCAGGAATACATGAGCATTTTATTTCATTCAAAGTAGTAGAAAGCAAACATTTCTCAGTTTGAACCTGGTTTTAGCTATTGGAAAAATGAGATATGCAAGTATCAAGCGCCAATATCTCGTGTTACAGTTCAAACTAGTTCTTTGAATTTGGAGAACAGAGCTTTATTACCAGCAATCTGAAAGATCTCTCTACATGAATTTCGTAGGTACACGTTTACAATTACCTTTACATCTTTTACCATGTTTTCTCTACTCAAGAAAGTTTCAATTGTCATTCTTTTAGGTATAGTTTTTAATTTACCGAGGATCATTTACAAGAAAGAGAGTACAGTGAAAGTAATTGGTTAACCTAGTTATACATTTGTAGCCAGTCATCTAATAAGGTATTTATAATAAAGACCTAATCATACTAATTCTCAATATTACCAGCAGTGTGTAATTCATTGCTTTTACTTTGTATTTGAGTTTGATGGTCTTTCGTTGATTCGCCATTGGTTTAATCTCCATCGCTAATAATAGTGGCCAGGTTAGCTCAGTGGTTAACGTACCGCATCTGGGTTGTTGATCCAGGTTTCGATCCCCACCTGGCCCTCGATTTATTCACGCAGGAGTTGAATAAATGTGAGTACGTCAGCCCTTAGAGAGGACATTGAGCCATCGGTCCCGAGCCTGTACGATGTCAAGTACTCGTTAAAGGTCCCTACTCGAAATGCACTTGAGTTAGTCAAAATGTAGAATCATCTATCAAACAAAAAACCGGTAACAGACTGACGCGCTAGGGGATCGGTTTTTAAACAATACATCGTTAATAAGTAATTCATTATAATGAATACTTAGGTACACACAGGGGTGCTTGATTACACTGGAGGACCAAAAAAAAAGTTGGCTTTTTATGATTACAGATAAATATTCACATTGTCAATACCAAATATAATTTTTCAAAAGCGCAATCTATTAGCCCTATTTTTCATTATAAAAACAATTTGATAATGATTCGTTTGTAGTTGTTCCCAATCAATCAATTACAAACAAGTAATTAATTTTGTTCAAGTCTAATTGAATATTTCAGAGTTAGAATTGAACAAAATGATTAATTGAATCAGATTAGGAATGTTAATAACCCTGTAATTAATATGTATTTAATATTAACCCTGTATTAATTAACCTGTTAATTAACCATGACTGTATCACTTGCTCACTCTATTACATTCACTCACTCATTTATTGCAGATATACATCTGGTTATTTAAAAAGAAGGAAAGTGGAGTACTATTAGCTTCAAACATTGGATTGGATTGTCTAGAACACAATCATCAAGGGAAATGTAATGTCCTTCTGGAAAGACTGACGACAAGAAGTTGGGAGGGATACGCAGAATATTCTCGCTACTGTTTATAAAACTTATATTCTCCTGGTGATCGAGAGTGGAAATGGGATTTCCTCTTTGGTAAGAGAAGCATACCTATTAAAAAGCTGTACATACCATTTACAATATAACGTTACAATGACTCATCCAATGGTGGGAACTGATTTGAGTCCAAAAATTTTTGGATACACAACCACCCACCCACAGATATATTAAAATCATTCAAAAATGATTCAGGGGACCGAAATAAATCTCTCAAAAACTTTCAAATAAAATTTTTTTATGATTGCTATGAGGTTACTTACAAAGCAATATTATCAGATCGCAGCTTTCATGTCCAAAAAGTCTCCTAACCGTGATGTTTATAGAAAGAATCCATGATTCTTAATCCGTTGAACTGATAAATCCGTTTTAATCAATTAATTTTGAAATGTAAAAATATTTTAATTGTAATTTCTTTAAAAATAAATTAAAAATGAAAATGTAAGAATTAAATTCCAGTTGAAAAGTATTAAAGAGGAGCCTGACAAGTTTTAAGGTTCAGCTGGTTAGTCTGAAGAGCAGTTTCAACACAATTGCAATGTGATCATTATTCCGCTTCCTCTCCCAAAAACACCCTTAAAATCAACTTTATTGAACAGCAGGTGATCCAATATTCCAAAATTAATTTTTATAGCTGTATTGCCCTTTGCGGTGATTCCAGTTTAATGTATAATTTCATGTTTAATTTTTTGGCAAACTTTCTTTGTTCTCTAATTCTAATTAGCCGTTTAGCATTAAAAAAAAAAATTTTTTTAATCATAAAATGTACCATAACATTTCATAACTTTCTTGTTAATATTGAAAAGAAATTGCTTTACTCATTTTCATATAAGGTGATATTTCTAGGTATAATTTAATATGATCCGTCAAACAGTATGACTTGTATTTACCTCACAAGCTTTCAGATTCAATCATAAATCAATTTTTAATTCTAATGAAAACAAATATTGCCAGTTGTTTTAAAAATCTGAGGATTTTTTTCAGCTATTGCTTTTGTCACTTCTGATAATCCTAAAAATTTCAAGAATCTAGAGTTAGTATTTATATTAGAAATAGGTAAAACCGTCATACCTCGTAAGATGATCATGGAGTCGTTGGAGCGCTTTCGGACCTTGTCCATCTTCGATCGCAACATTTACTGATCGCAACGATCTACTGAGCTGTTTGTTGCGCTCGAAGATGGACAACGTCCGAAAGCGCTCCAACGACTCTATGATCATCTTACGAGGTATGACGGATTTACCAATTTCTAATATAAATCATACTAACCTCAGTGGCATTAACAATATGCATGTATCTAGTGTTAGTAGTTTAGGAGAATAAAAATGTTGTCTAAAAACATAATGTGGACAAAAAAAAAAGTTGTTTTCCTGCTACGGTATATTGACCGTAGATCTTTGTGTAAAATATGAATTCGATCCATCAAACGGTCGGGACTGTTTGCGTGGCAAGAAACTTGGATAAACATCCATTACGCACGCTCACACATGGAGACGCGCACTTGAGGCATCATCCAAAATACGTCAAAAAAACACTTTGGGTGGTTTTTTGACGCAAAAAACTGGGTTTTTCAATCCGCCAAAAACTTGAGGTCGAATTTTTTCATGAATAGCATGCTTTAAATTACTTTAAAAATAACTACATTAAAAAGGTGATACAATTTTTTATTTTTTTAAAAATTTTCACTATTGAATTAAAGTTTTGCAGAATGCTTCCAGCTGTCTAATGAACGAAGTTTTGTTATATGGATTATTGTGTTCACATGTTTCCATGAAAAAAAATAAAATGTTTATTAAAATAAAATTATATATTGATAACAGTAAAATATTGATATCTATCAATTATATCGTTGTACTTCAAAAATTTTATCAAAAATATCTTTTTTTTACAATGTACGAACTAGACTATAAGAATAACGCAGTAAAGTGTCTGACATGTACATGACGCTTTGGTCCTGTATAACAAAACAGTGGGCTGATAATAGAAAAAGAGTCATAGAAAAAGAAAGCCTTTCTAGCGAGGTAGGTTTATATTACAATATTAACATTAATATTGCCATTTGTGGTTCAAGTGAGCACCTTGAGATGATACATGTACCGAAGAAACATCACTTAAATCAAAACGAGGTTCTGGTGGAGTGGTGTTGTGTAGACGTGAAGTGGTGTGGGTGTCATATCGTGTCGACGATATCGTCAATGCTTCCCGTCGGCCTCTTCCAGTGAGCGTCTTCAGAGATCACACGTCTTGAGGGAAAGTGCTACTGCAGCTGTCAGCGCTGCACCCTTGCCACTGCCGTCCTCCGCCAGTACGAACTGCGCCTGCGCACACCATCAAAACATAACCTCATATATGGCTCCCGACAACCTAAACGTCTTGGCGGACTATAGCTTTCAGACGAACTTTGAAAAGTGATCAACAGATTTGGTCGAATCCTTTTCAGGCAATTTGACAATAAAAGAAAACCAGGGACATGGTATTATTAAAGATATCCAAAAGTATTGAATGCTTACGGGATGGGCAGGAGCTAAAATCTTGATGAACTGGTTCATCCAGAACTCAAATCGAGGATGGTGTTTGAAGAGTGATCCATCTACGGCAATGGTGACCGAGTCTTCTTGAATGCGCTTTAGAACAACTGACAAACCTGCAATGAAAGACACAAATCAAACAATACGTCATTACAACCTAAACATACATTGTTTAAAAAAAAATATAATAGTTTTATTAGGCTGCATTTATAAACAAAACGGGAGAGAAAACAGTAGACATTATATTTTTTATAGATATAATATAATACATATACATTTTGTATGATATTATTGTGATAGGTATAAATGATTTGGTATAACTATTAAGAATCTAGAGTGCATTTAGATTCTTTACGGGAGATGTGAAGGAGAAGGAAAAATTGGAAAAGTACACATCAACCAAATGCAGATAGTGACCCAAGCATGACAAAAAAATTTTATAATATTGTATTTTGTAGGGTTGGATTTGACACTAACCAAACAAAGATACCAAAAAGAACAAAAGTTGTACTTACCTGTGTCATTATGACATAAACATATGCTTTTTCTTTTGCATATTAATTTTTTAGGGTAGGTTAACAAAGAGAAAAAAGAGTCAACATAAGTCAGAGAAAAAAGATTATAACCCTTCACGTTATACTCTTTTCCTAAAGAAAAGGAAAATAATTGGAGGTAAGTTGAAAAGAAATAAAAAGTCCTAATTACATTTCAACAAAAGGAAGTGCGGAATCTAAATATAAAATTACTATATCTATATATGTAAAAGGTTATGATTCAATGGCATGTATTACTCACAAGTTGATACCAATATGGCAGCTCTGAGGGAAACCATTTCACAGACCAGTTTAACAACCTGAATGTCGTCCATACTATAGTAGAGTTCGTAGTCAAGAAGTACCCTCTCAGTTTCTCTCGTCGTCCCATTAATCGTGTCTCTGTTATCAAAGAAAAATTAAATTAATTGTGATTAAATAATAATTAGTGTCTTTTAGTGTGTTAGTGTTAAATAATATTTTCTATCAGCAGAAACAGGTGAATAGCATGATAGGCAGAAATTAACGTTAGCGCAAATACAAGTGTTTTGAAAGATTTGCGTCAAATAGATACCATCGCATTGCTGGAAAAAGAAACCCTCTGGAAAGTACATTCCAGAGCGAAAGAAATAAAATTGTCAATGAACTAAAACTACATCAAAGATAATGTTTCCAAAGTTACAGAAACACATGAAATCGGAAAGTTCACATTGAATAAAACTACATCATCACGAATGATTCCAGTGGTACACAAATACAGGTGGATGCAAAATGGTTGAAGCAAATCCTCTGGATTTTATACGTTTCTAGACTACCTATGACTACCTTTGCCAATGTTTTCTTGTGTATAATTTATATATGGTGTCATCAAACAGTGTTTCTAATTCGAGCCCCGTTTAGCATACTTAAGTGGTGTCAATATGTAGTGGAAATGTATATACGAGTGTATATATATATATATATATAAAGTTCAATGTAGACAAAGAAACATAGAGAAATTAAAAACACTTACCGTCTATAATTTTCCGTTTGAACCGTCTTCAGGAGAGATAGAGGGAAACCTAGCGCACTAGTACAGAGACTGTTGGAAACCAACCGTTTCTATACCAGTGCGCTTTGTTTCCCTCTCTTATCTCACCTGAAGACAGTTCAAACCGAAAATTAGAGACTGTAAGTGTTGCTAATTTTTCTCTGTTTCTTTGTCTACATTGAACTTTATTTGTCCGTTTCAGATCGTATTTTCATCGAAAATGTGTGTATACATAAATACGTAAGTAAAATGAGTTACTTTAGCATCGGTAATGAGTTACCCGATCGTAATTATTATTACCGTTGGGTCATCCATCACCTTCCTTTTTATTGCAATCATGTTGACGTAGATGCAGATAAACTCTAAATGACCCTACTGAAAGGAACATGTAATTGGCACTACTTTTGCTAAATGAACTAAAACATTCTCTCTCTCTCCTTGAGACTTATGAATAGTCATGGCAAATGTTAACTGAATTGGAATTTGAAAAAGAAATGTTGCCCTCTTTAGATATAACAAATTTCAATCATGGAATTAAAATTATCTCCCCTTGAAACCGTGATGCGATAATTTTACAAACAATGACTTTATCGTAAAGCTCCTCAGTTATTAGTATTGTTTGATTATATAATCGCGGTAGATCAGCATTTCTCAAAAACATGACAGGACCTCCTTTTTTGAATTCATGCTTATGTTTTGGAAGTGAAGTGCAAAAAGTCCCTTAATGCAGACAGTAGTGCCAAGAATTAAAAGTAAATATGTACAATAAAAAAAAACAACGTCTAAACAACAATAAGATTCCAAAATGGGATTAATATCTTTCCCAGAAAAAAAAAACTAGTTAGTTTATTATGTAACAGAAATAAAGTTTACATCTGGAGTCAGTAATTTTACCTGACTTATGTTGAGAGAATTTATTTTTCATTCTTCTTTCTTTTTAATGCCGCTATTTGTAAAGGCATATATTACTCACTGTTTTCTTTAATATTTATTTAAATGATCCAGTATAAACTGAAATTAACAGGTATTCCAAGCTTCACCTGTGCGCAACATGCAAGGCTTCATCTATATTCACAAAACATCATTTATATCAGGTTTTGGAAGTGTATTGTAGGAAAGCCCATAGCCTAGACCTTAGCGCACTAGACCTCCAATGCAAAGGTCGTGCGTTCGAATCACACAAAATTGCTTTTATTTTATTATTTATTCAGACAAAGCTTGGTGGCAAGAAATCAAACAAGATTGGTCATATAAAGATTCTGAGTAATTTAATAATTAACTTAAAAATGATAGAACACAAACTAATTTTGGTTGATTATTTCTGATTTTCATAATAATTAGGAAGCATGTGAAATAAATCTCAGACTCCAACGAACTAAACAGTTAGATGAAGTCATGCCAAGGGTTTCAATTAAATGACTTAAAGTACTTGATATAACAATCCCATTAAAACAAAAGTTATAGGATTGACGTGCCACAAATAATTAAGTATAGGCAATTAATTAATGGACTGACTCTTCTATGTGAGAAACGTTGTCCGTCGTAAAAGAGTTGGGAGTAGCGAACTTGGGACTGACTCGGCCTCCAAAAATAAGTCCTTTGTTGGCCAACTTGACTAGAACAGCTCGTACAATCTCGCCCATGTACTTGCCACTGATGTACTTCTCGAACCTGCAACAACCGGTTATCATTTTGCAAGGAACGTTAGTGAAAAAGTTATTCCAGCCAGACTTTTAGACCTGGAGTAGGTATCATAGCAGTACTGCAGACAAGGAACAGGAGGGGTACACATGACGGCCATGAGAGCCGTCATTATTGTTTTTTATATAAAATATGTGAGCCTCAGGGATTATTCAGAGATGTTGTGCATATGTCAGACTCAACTAACTCTAGACAAGAGCTTTAAGTTCAAGTGGAACACTTCTGAACAACTTCTTCAAATATATAAAGATTTTATTAATATCTCAAGGCTCAAGTACATTTCAGTTTCTAACGTAGCGCAATCAGTTATTATGTGGTATTTACTCATTGTAGGGTAAAAAGCTAATGAAATGGTTTATATATTTTATATATATATATAAAATGAAGTTAACTAAACAGTTAGATGAGGTCATACCAAGGGTTTCAATTAAAGTACTTGATTTAACAATCCAATTAAAACAAAAGAAGAACATGTAGTGTTCTTGCTCAGACATTAACTAAAAAATACAATGACACCAGAGAGTTATCTATAGTATAAAGTAAATATGGTACAAAATAAAAATAAAATAAGGAAGTGAATACGAACCTAAGGGTGAGTGTCTGTGGTACAACTGACTGGGAATAGGATGGACGTGGGTGAGGGTATGGGGTACATCTGTTTCATATTAGAAGGCAGGTACATTTCATTGTTATTTTTTTTTTCTTAAATCTTAGGCTGAGCCTTTACATTTGCTCTAAGACTAAGTGTAGGAAACATATTGAAAATACAATATCGTGAACTATAACGAAATACAAACAAATATAGGAATTAACAAATTAGTGCGTGATGATTGAAGAATCATCATTGTTCGCCTCAATGAACAAATTCCCAAGTGTACAACATTTCTTAATTTATATATATAAATATATATATAAAAGTTCTATTTTCTCCTTATTTCTATATTTGTTTGTATTTCGTTATAGTTCTCGATGTTATATTTTCAATGTTTCCTACACTTAGTCTTAGAGCAAATGTAAAGGCTCAGCCTAACCTTTAGGAAAAAAAATAACAATGAACTGTACCTGCCTTGTAATATGAAACACATGTATATACTCTCACCCACGTCCATCCTATTCCCAGTCAGTTGTACCACAGACTCACCCTTAAGTTCGTATTCTCTTCCTTATTTTATTTTATTTTTATTTTGTACTATATTTGCTTTGTACTATAGATAACTCCCTGGTGTCATTGTATTTTTTAGTTAATGCCTGAGGAAGAACACAACGTGTTCGAAACGCGTTGTTTATACCATTAAATTTTTATATGTGGAGACCATTTCATTAACTTTTTACCCTACATTTCAGTTTGTTTGACAAATGTGCGACCTGGGACTTTATATATTTGCCAAAGGAGTCTTGGTAAAACCAAAATATTTGAAAAGCAATAAAATAAAAGAAGTTACAAACGTGTATGATTTGGCAATCAGCGAGTTGTTATCCACTTCCTGGTCAAACTCTGTTTTGATGAAGTCCAGTAGACCGTTGTCTCCGAAGGCTCCCCACTCAATGTTTACCACCACCTTGGAATAAATGGAATAACTTTTAATGGACTCTTTATAAATGTGCCGGTATATAAAATAACCTATTGTATAGTTTTAAAATATGTGAATCTTTAATAGAATGAGTGCCCGAAATGATTGTAGATATTTTAATGGGGGAACTCTTTTTCTATTTAACTCTCTCTATCTCACTCTTTCCCTAACTTTCCTTCTTACTCACTCTCTCACTAGTTTTCTAGGTCCCAAGGTCTCCAAATCATTTTAAAGTATTTGTTATCCCTTCATCATAAATTAATATAGACACTATGTTAGGCAGCAGCATAAGCTACCATACATAAAAAAATATTGAATTGAAAATTCAATGTTATTATAACATTTATATACAGATCAACTTTACTTGAGACACAAATAAAACAAAAACAATACCTCTTTGTTTGTGTGTTTGTTAGTTCCCCAGTGCTTGACTCGGCTGGCTTTCTCCATGTAACAGGCATTAGAACCAGTTCCCAACACTAGCCCAATTCTTGTTCTAGGGTCAATCGAGGCGCCGTAAATCAGTGTTCCTACCAGAAACATAGAAACAGTTAACTGAAGAAGAAGAGGTAATGGAAATCAAATTAATTTTTGGTTAAATCTCTTGTAATGTAATTAAGACAAAAGGTTGTCCTAATATGAAACTCTTTTACATTTTTTCCTAGATTTTAGAGCCTTCAGTTGATATTCTGTATAATGAAAAAAAAAACTTTAAATATTTTAAAATTCTTTAAATAGACTGCAAATTTACAACAATGGACTTGCTATAGTTAAAAGTTGTTTATTAAAAAAATATTTCTTCTTCAAAGCTTTGGACTGTTTGAACTGAAATTGAACATGTCGATTTTGAAAAAAGTAACTGCGGAAATCCTATTTTACAAGATCTAGTTCTTTATTTCCTAAGAATACTGAGTCTATTAAATATTTAACTATTGAGAGAGAACTATTTACCACATTCTCTCTCATAGAGGTAAGCACCAAGATGGTTTCTACCAGGTTCTTACTCTTTTCCAACAGCTAAGCATTATTAAGCATCATCAAGCTTCTTACACAACTCAGCACAATTAGATGACTCTAGATTAGTCCTCTCAGAAAGTTGAGTCCTACTAAAGGACTTATAAAAGTTCTCTCTCAGTGAAATGTACAATGGAACAATAGGTACTGGTCTGCTATGTTATGTGAAAACCTATTCATAATGTTTTTGACTCCACCACTGATAACAACTATAAATTTATGTAAGTTACATATAATTCTGAAGATTAATAAGCCATACCTGTTGTGTCATTGATGACAGCGCAGACTTTGACATTGT
Source organism: Hermatobates lingyangjiaoensis (assembly GCA_026182355.1). Taxonomy (NCBI): domain Eukaryota; kingdom Metazoa; phylum Arthropoda; class Insecta; order Hemiptera; family Hermatobatidae; genus Hermatobates; species Hermatobates lingyangjiaoensis. The sequence continues at coordinate 1,130,496 of JAPFBL010000098.1, read as the reverse complement.
TCTTGTGACTTTGGTGCCTTTCAAGGGCTGCTTTCAAGAGATCAACCACATCATTACCTTCCACTGAAGAAGCAGTAAAGGATTTCGTCCAAGTTTTCAGTATAGCCGAGTCTAGTGAATTCTTCTCCATTGGGAATGAAAACGTGAACCCTAAACAGATATGCTTGTATCTAGAGAATACTAAACGAAAACAAAAGCAGACAAAGCAAAAAATGAACTTTCACAATACTGAATAAACTCTTTTTGAATACATTAGTCCACCAATATATAAAGAGAAGAAATACAAATGACTGTACATGAAAAACAAAATTAGATGACAGTCAGTCTGATAAATTATGCACATATATATTTGAATTAAACTGAAATTGAGACTGTCCGACAAAAAAAAACTTGAGTTTAATGATACAACACAGAGTAAATGATACAAAGACTTACCAACAAAACATAAGATCGGAAAATTTGTAGAACCAGACTGTATATAGGAAAAATTGTACATTGGATAATGAGATCTTTTTCCCATCTATACCGCGGATGTGCAATTTACATTATCTACGTGTCCATAAACTTCGTAGTGTTGCGAAGGAGTTCTTTTCAGCTTTTCTTTATATTTTGGTAAGAAATGGAAGGACGTTTAATAAAGTTTAAAGAAGTAGAATTCTATTTCGGTTAAGTTAATAAACAATTAATTAATAACTTAAATTAATTTTAAATAGCTTAATAACTTAAGTTATTTATTAAATTAATAAATATAATATTAATAAACTTTTTGGTGTTTACTGAGGCCGGGGGTGCCGAGGAAACAAATATATACCTCTCCTGAAGCTCTGACTGAGGTTTTCTACACGGAAGCAGTCATTAAAAGCAGGAATTTTCATCGTTATCAACAGGACTTTTCCAATCCATGTACCTTCACATTGTCTTGGTGGTGGAGGGAACAACATGTTGTGGTTTTTCTCTCATGACTTGAACTAAGAAAGTCACCACTGATTTGATGGTTAACCTGGGTCGGCCTCCGCGAGGGAATATCCTGTCTATTACACTCTGGCTTTGGGGCTTACACGTGCCTTTTTTCACTGTGGTGGCATAACAGCGGCTTAAGCTGCTTCCTTGGGACGCTGTGCCCTTGGGACTGGCAACTTTTGTTGCCCATCAGCCTTAAGGTTAATGCAGTGTTGCTTGGGTCAGTTATGACAGACATTGGTTTGCTTGGCCGGTTTCGGTTAGATCTTCCATCTCCCTAAATCTTTTTTCCATTTCTTACACTTTCTCGTACTTACCTATTCTTTCTTATCTTTTCCCAAATCCCTATTATCAGTAGTTTTTTTTTTCTTTTCATTTACATGTGATTCTTGATCATTTCTTTCAGTTAGTAACCATCAGTCTTATAAAGATTAAAATTTCTGAGGTAAAATGGATAAACCAACAAAAGTCTCCACACAAATGAAGTTTTATTCAACGCGTTTCGAACACTTTGTGTTCATCATCAGGAAGACACTATAATCAGCAGTCAACCCTTTTTACAAATTGTCTCTGATGAGTTCCAAAAACATGCTGAAGTATTATAGTGTCTTCCTGATGATGAACACAAAGTGTTCGAAACGCGTTGAATAAAACTTCATTTGTGTGGAGACTTTTGTTGGTTTATCCATTTTACCTCAGAATGAGTAAATACCACACAATTACGGATTGCACAACTAATGATTTAAAGATTAAAATGCTTATATCAATAGTTGTAGTTGAAGATCGTGGAAGCCCGCTTCAGTTAGGTCCACATTGGGCACTTTACAAGGACTTTACATGTTTTTAAGGCCTAGTTGTATAATTATAAGGATTTTGAACTCACCTAGTGGTATAACTTTAGATTTGATGTCGTGGCGATTGATGAAATCAACAATACAGTCGGCCAGATAGTCGAAGAGCTCCAAGCCGCATCCAGTCTTTAGGTCGCTGCTTATGTGATACTTCTGAAAGACTTCGTCGACCACTTTGCCAGCCTTTAACACGACAAGCACCACTCGGAAGTTAGTGCCGCCAAGGTCAAGAGTAAGGAACTCCCCTTCCTCTGTCAGAACAAACACAATCAATGTTATACCGCAGTACTCAGCATATTGTAGTTGGATTGTACAGAGTATTATAAAAGAACAACAATGCATTAGGCACATGAATATCTAAGAATATCAATACATATACATGCATGTCAAAGACATGTATATGTCTTCGTATTATGCCTCTCTCTCTCTCTCTCTCTCTCTCTCTCTCTATATATATATATATATATATATATATATATATATATATATATATATATATCTTAGGGGAAAAACGACTAAGGTATTTCAACCGTAACAAGCGGTCTTCGTCAGAGTTACTGTGGTTTGGTCATTTATTGTTATATCACGTTTTTATGTGAATTCTTGTTATATATATATATAAATGAAAATAGTAACACACAGAGTAAAGGAACACACTTACAAACTCACATTCTCGGGCAAACCGTCTTCAGCAGAAAAGAGAGAGGGAGACCAAGCACATTGTGGACGCAACGGCAAGTCCATATATATATATATATATTACAGTCTCTAATTTTCGGTTTGAACAGTTTTCAGGAGAGATAAGAGAGGGAATCCAAGCGCACTGGTTCAGAGACGGTTGGAGACGGATCTCCAACCGTCTCTGAACCAGTGTGCTTGGTTTCCCTCTCTTATCTCTCCTGAAAACTGTTCAAACCGAAATTTAGAGACTGTAAGTGTGTTCTTTTGATTTCTCTATGTTTCTATATCTATATTGAACCATATTTGTCCGTTTTGGATCGTATTTCCAAAGAAAAAGTATATATATATATATATATATATATATATATATCAATGATCAAACCACAATAAGAAATGTGAAAACAAGACTAAGATCTTTCATCCGTAACAAGCGTTCTTCGTCAGAGTCAAAAACCCAAGCGCTGAGTCTGACGAAAACCGCTTGTTACGGTTGAAAGATCTTAGTCTTGTTTTCCCATTTATGTGAAATCTTTTTATGTATAAAGAGAGAGAGAGAGACAGAGGAAGATGTAGTGAACAGAGTTTTTTTTATGTAAACTTCACAATATAAAATAAAATTAATTTTTATGACTAAGACAATTTTTAAATCTTCATGAATAATTAAAATGGAGCTTACCGTTTCCCTTTGGAAGTTCGGGAACATGAGTGTTGCTCATGAGCAAAGAAGATGTTTGGTCGTTCAACCCTCGGTCCATTTCCTCATTGAAGATTCTGGCGATGCGCAAGATGGTATCGCCTCGTGGTCGAAAACAAGTAACAGTCTCTTCTACCTTAAACAAAATATTCTTTTCAGATATGACTTTTGCTTCATATACTTATGACCTAGGTAAATTTTCAATTATTATGATGTTGCAGGTGTCATAGAAGTTATTTGATTTATTATTACTTGAGTAATCAACTATGTTATCTGCTGGTTTGGCCGGTTCAGATTCTCAGCGCTTTTACTAAATAGTTTAGCATGTACGGTGTTTTGACTGTACGGCACATGAGTGTAGTTCAGTCAGCCGTTCATATATCATGTGGTTCTTGAATAGGACTAAATGTTTCATACTTAGAATGATAATCCTTATCATCTAGATGCCTTTTTACTGGATGCTTGGTCAGCCGATCTTCAGACACCACTCTTCAGAAAACTAAAACTATAACTACAGCTGAAGATTTCCAATAACAACTTGGAATGATTATGCAGAAGCACATTTATTTAAAATAGACTTGTGCAAGCAGCCGTTGTTTATTGGGTGCAGAAGAATGCATAAAAGTCTGGCCATATTCAGCTCTGTGCTGCGTTTACCCAACTAATTCACGAAGTAACTCTACGGAGATCATTTCCGCAGGCTTTAGATAATAGAAAAAATAATTACTGATTTTTTTTTATTGTTATGATTAGTTTGATATTTAGTGTTATTACAACAGTCAAGGAGGCGAAGTGATCACAGGCCTACATTTTCCTGAGTCTCAACAATGGAGACGGTAGTCTCGAGGCATCTGCCTGTTCCTTTACTAAATCCTCAACTACACTTCGGGACACAAGATATGGGAAAGCTTTTACATCTCCCTGATACCCAAGCGCCTCTTAACCGTTAAATCAATAAAGACCAGTTTTCAAAGAATTTAAAACAGTATTGAATAGCGCATATTAATTTCTATTTCAAGAGAAGTGTTTGAAAGAAATAAAAGAAGTAATAATGCCCAGTGTAACCTGATTTATTGTTTGAGTCCAACACGTGAATTGAAGTGCCCCTTTTAAATATTATAATCGCAATGGACGGAACACATACTACACACACACGCACTCATAAAAGATTAGTATCCATATACTAATTTAAAAAAAAAATTAATTTCAGAATTTAGGAAGAGGGAAACCGGGGAATGTGCTTACTTAGAAAGTTGATTATTTATAATCTGGATCTTCAATTTGTAATATTTTATCGAAAAGTATTCATTAATTTGAATACCAAGTAACAGATGTGTCGTTATCGATTAGTTCTTTCAGAAAAGATATCTGTTAGATGAGTTGGAACAGAAGCAGTGATTCCCTTCTACTGTCTCCAAAACTCTAATTCAGGTAGAATACTCCAGAACTTTACTAATCATTCTGCAGTTCCTCTGACTATTGTCATCATTATTTATGGTGACAATTTGTATCAAAATATAAGCAAAAAGGCTATGTTAGGTAAATTAAAGCAGAAGGAAGGAAAATATTTTTCCACCAGATGAAAAGGAGCACTTAGCCGTAAAAATTATTCATGTGCAATTGAGAGCCGGCACCAAAACTTTTGTTAAGTACTGTATTGACTGTGGATAATTAAACTTCATATAAATGTTTCACAGTGTGAATTAGGAACATGATAGACTGAAATGTATTGTATTAGTTTTTACAATAAAGTCTTATCTTTTAATTCTTATAAAATCATATTGCTTGCCATACGACTGTTTTCAGTTAAAGAGTCGAATGATACTTCGTAATAAACTAAACATTTAAATATTAAGCTAAAAGTTAACTACAGCTGATAATTTTATAAAAAAAAAAAAATACATTCAACACCTTTTGAAAAATTCTCTTTTTGGGGAGAAAAAATACAAAAGGGAGATTATAAGTTTATGAAGTACTGATGAAAGTTGAAATACAACTTTGTTTTATCAAACTCCTGCACTTATACACACTTTATATCTTATCGGCTATCTAATCTCTAAGATGTGGCTCTTATTTTATTTGGCACCCATTCAGCATAAGTGAGACATATTATTGAGGGTACCAAGAGCAGGTTGTGTCACCCATTCAAGTGGTAATCATGCACAATGATGCTTAACTTTGGTAGTGTCCTGACCGGTGTTTTAACCTGGCTATGACAGTTAGTCTCAAATAAAAAAAATTAAAATAATTCCTATTTCAGTGGTTAAAGTCAGTAAAATGTACACCTTTTCTCTATTTCTGAGTTTCTGTTTGATTGGGCCTTTCAATGCAAATAAAACACAATTGTACATGTATACGTAGGCGTTCCCTCACATTGTCTGACTCAACTGATTTGCAGGATTCTTCGCTATTAGTGGAGCAGTCGGCTTCTTTTTTGATCATTGAAACGCTGGTCTTTTGACTTTTATTTTCCATAATAATGACAACTTGCTGCTCTTTTACATTTTGATACTCTTCTGTCAGTGACTAAAATGTTTCTTACGGTCAAGGTCAATGTCAATTTCACCACCTGCTGATGCAAAGCTCGGTTAAAATCCGAAAGTCCATTGAGAACAATTCAAATGTTTGATGCCATAGGATAACTTAAATAATTTAGATTATTTAAAGTGTTTATTGATTTATTAACTCTTTAGACATCCTTTAGATGAGCACAGTTTAATTAATTTGTACTGTATTCATTTTTTGAGATTTTAAGTGTCACTAACTAAAAACCAATTCTTAAAAAATAAACTTTATGAAATTCATTCTATATATTTTCAAAATATTTAAGTGAACAATAAAAAAAAAAATAATTTTTGACTAAATAATGTCGTTAGTATTTGGTAAATCGAATTTTAACAAATTATCCAAGAAATGTGGTTTTTAACCACAAATAAACTTCGGTAATTACCTTTCTGCTTGGGTTATAGCATTAATAAGATAGCTTAACGGCTTTCTCATAATGAACTTACAGTATTGTCTTTCTCAGAGATTTGAGGCTTTCTTGCAAGAGTATTTAAGGAATGATTCTCAATAAATAGTATTATTTAATGGTGTTGAAAAAAAGTTTTGAGTTACTTAATTTGAACAAAGTTATAGCAAAATCCATGAATCGTACTAGGGAATTAGTTATAATAAAATACATGCATATTGTTAATACCACTGAGGTTAGTATGATTTATATTAGAAATAGGTAAAGCCGTCATACCTCGTAAGATGATCCTGGAGTTGGAGCGCTTTCGAACGTTGTCCATCTTCGATCGCAACAAACCTACTGAGCTGTTATATAGCTGTTACAACAGCTCAGTAGGTTTGCTGCAATAGAAGATGGACAACGTTCGAAAGCGCTCCAACTCCATGATCACCTTACGAAGTATGACGGCTTTACCTATTTTGAGTATATAATAAAATAATTTATTTTAAGAAAGTATAAGAAAAAAATTCTACTTAACAATGATATTAAAAAATTAACGCATTTTTTCAGGTTTTTTTAACTGTTGAGAGAGAAGAATTTAATTATCCACAGTTAGTTATTCTTAGAGATATACTATTAGAGATACTAATGTTTATTTATTACTAGCTGATTTACCCGGGAAACAATTTAATTCCAACTCTAATAATAAATTACATATAACGAAAACAATTTAAATTTTCTTTAGTTCCGTTACACTTAACTTTTTTGAAATAAATGAAATTAATACAGAATTAAAATTATAGATTACGCAAAAAAGATATAATCTAACACTGATTACAAATTACACACATTGTCTAATACAATTGGTAGTTGATAGATTAGATTAAACAAATAATAAAAAGAATATTTTTTGCCGAACAATACATCAAGAAATGTTGAAGGAAATCTAAGCTCATTAAATGTGATATCTGTTAAATATAATGATACAAATTTTAAACCCACAAATCGTTTCAATTAGGAGCCAGTTAGTTGAAGAGGCTAAGCAATATCACATTACATTTCATTTAATAATTTCAATTTGAAGACTTCACACAGTTTTAAATGTTTAATTAAAATTATATCAGTAAACAAAATGTCTCTTAAAAGTAAGGGGGGGTTAATACACAAGAAATAGTTTGAAAAAGTTGATTAGAAAATATCACCTTTTGTTGGATCTCTTGGTTCTGGAGTTTAATCGGTCTAATTGACGCTAATACAGTGTCGTCTATCGTAGCAACGTCGCTTTCCTTCATGGTAGTACTGTAACAGAAAGATTTTAATAATCTCATGAGGTCTAGTATGATTGTGTTTGCAAGGATGAACTAATACCTGGAATGGTTTACACCAAGAGTGTCATACTTATTTGTAGCAATGAGCCAGAAATATCTATGAACTCTAAGCGGTCCATTCGATCTATAATCACTGACATTACGCGATAGTTTTTATTAAAGCCAGTTATTAATATGACTGAACTGCATAAAACCTTAACCCACAGACTGGATTAGTTTGGTCCAAAATGTTCATATAATGATCCACTGAGACGAGAGTTGCTTGATGCAGTTTGTGTATATTTTGCCATTGAGGTAGGACTCGTGGTTTCTACACGATGGTCTACATACTCCACTGAACTAATTGTTGTTCAAAGGATACAGTATGAGAATCATTTGCCTTCGCTAGTGGTCGCTTCAACAGCAACAAGGGATTGCTAGAGACCTGAACTGCTAGGATTGGGTAGAGTAATATTTGTGTAGAGCAGTGTTTCCCAAAGTGGGCGGTACTTTGATATTGGGGGGCGGTAATGCAAAAAGGAGCGGGGATTCTATTTTCATAAATTGAAAATGTTCATGCAATATAATTTCTAAATTTAAGTGAAAACACGACATGTAAACTTCTAAGAAACAGTTTCTTAAAATTATTTGTTTTGATAATTCATTTTTATGTTAAAAGTATTTTCTCACCTAAGTTTCTTTTGTTATGTATTAATTCTTTTGCATGAATATACTATGAAACAATACATCTATGGTATTCTAAATAAATATTCGATTAGTAATTATTTTAATTTAATTATTAAAATGTTACTCATTTGGTTATTTAGTTTTTAGTATTTAGAATCTGATTATTATTGAAGGGTGTTGAGTTATAGGTTTATGGACCCAAGGGGGCGGTAACTCGAAAAAGTTTGGGAAACACTGATGTAGAGCAAGCTGCCAAGTCCTGGCAGAGACAAACAGGTACTATCTTACAACCAATCGCATATAAACTTCGGCAAATCTTAGAGAAGTAAACTGGTGCAGGTCACTTAAAAGTTAAATAATGATTAACATTAACTGATTAAAAGAAACTTTTTTTTTTTTTTTTTTGAAGTATGGGATTGAAGGTCTCCCAAAGCTACACCTCTGATGAATGGAGGCTCTGCTGGAAAGGAAATGCAAAATTTAGGACGTTTAAGTTTTAAATTTTACCTGCTTTAATTATATTTAGAGCAGAGATCTTGAACGTGTACCTGACATCGTACAGGCTAGTTTAACGTCCTATTCCGAGGGAGAAGGACGACGTACTCAAACTTATTCAACTCTCGCGTGAATATATCACACGTACTCAGATTTTTTTACTTCCCTCATCAATAAATAAAGTGCTAGAGTGAGAATAACCGACGATATCAGTCCAAAGATGATCCTGCAAACCACTAGGCTCAAACAATCATTTTACTGTAATAATTAAAAAAATACCTTCACTTTCGTTCTAAAACCCTCGAATTCATTCCCTAGACTTGTTAGTTAACTGGTAACAATGAGGGTCTATGAGACTCAGGTCAGCAGGTACATTGTGTAAACCTGCAGAGAGTTAACTCAGGCTTTTTTTTTTCTTTACTCTTATTAGTGTTTCTGGAATTAACTGGACTTGCATTTACAATATAACCGTACTGTAGTTTTGTTTTCATGTTAAAAACATCAATGTTATACAAGGAAATACATTTGTTAATCCCATATACCGCTGAATTGACTGGCGTGTGAAATACAAACGAGTCACTCTTACCACCTCTAAAGCAAACACTTGTGTTCGCAAGAAGAATAAATCTTGTCAACGTGAGAATTGTAAACAAAGAAACATGATTTCAATGGCAGGCAAATTAAAAAAAAAAAACAAAAAACAAAACAAAAGCCATACTTGCTTTTGCAAAATGGATTTAAACTTCAGAACATGGATGGAGTTGATGCAAGATGTGAACAAACAAAAGCTGCGTTTGAAGTCGATGCGAGACCACTGCGCCGGTCTGCTTAGAATCAAGATGGACACGAGCTCCCTGCGGTCAGCCAGGCCTGGCTTCAGGCGAGTCGTCGGTAAGCCTAGTCTCAAGTAAGCCGGCTCACTCACCTCTCTCATTGTCTTTTATTAGGCTTTTCAAATGTTCCCCAGTTAACCATACATCGCCTCAGTCGTATAGAGTTCTGATTTATAATGAACGCTTTCTGTAACTGAGCTTTCTTGTTGTGACACCTCCTGACTTCCTTTTTCCGCTTTTTATGTATAGTTCCTTTGTTTCGAATGAATGAAAATTTCTTTATTAAGGACCTTATGTCCAAGGTATACAAGACTGGGGTAGCCGTACGGAGAGCACTGGGTGCTCTCCACCAGGCTTTTTCCCCTTCTTTGTTTAAATTTATACCATATTTATATACAATTCGAAACAATTTTTTTTTGTGTGAAACAAATCCATCTATTTTCATCAAAACTGGTATAATGATTCACTATATATTGGTATCAAACAATTATTTAATTATTAGATGCTTGCTATCACGCAGTTCAGTATAGTGAAGTTGAATGTTGAGATATTAGGTGTCATTGTGTAAACAAGAACAGTCTGCGAAATGGGGGGGCCCCATAGGTTCATCCATAGTCTGAGGGTCCCTCGGATTTCTTAAGAGCCTGAATCCATGCAGAAGAAATGAACGGAATACTCCCCCAATCCGAACACTGAACGAAGTTCAGTTATAGTAAAGTAGAGTGTTGAGAGATGTAGATGTCGTTGTGTAAACAAGCATAGTCTGCGAAATGGGGGCCCCATAGGTACCTCAGCCATGGCCTGAGGGTCCCTCGGTTTTCTTAAGAGCCTGAATCCGTGCAGAACAAATACAACGGCATACTCCCCCAATCCAAACACTGAACGAAGTTCAGTTATAGTGAATCTTGTTAACCTTGTAGGTTAACCTTGGTTAACCAAGTAGGTAACCTTGTAGGTTAACCTTGTAGGTTAACCTTGTAGATTCAGGAGTGGTGCATTTTGGAGTTTGTCTGTGAATAACATCATTATTATCACTACTGCCACCATAAGAGGCAGTAGTAAGGATGAATGAAACCCTCAGAGGTGCTTGTTCAGATCACACAAGCCATTTCTACTCTAAAACAGGAGTATCAAAGTCAAAATGGACGGAGGGCCACATAAAAAATTTAGCAACAAGCTGAGGGCCGGACTGATCAAATGTTTATTGCATTTTTTTTAAAAATAACCACATATAGTGTAGTGAACCAAATTAAAACTGAAAACCTAACAAATATATTACAATATATTAGGATAAATAATGCAATATTTTCTTATGGCTTTGTCAGTCATTTTTAAATTTCAACAGTACAAAAGACAAATTTCTTTTATATATAAATCCCCATAACCTGAATATTAAACGACTGAAGCGGTATTATTCAAGGTAGCATCGGTATATTTTCTCATTTAGACACACAGGTTTTCCAGCTAGCTCCGTGAACATGTACTTCGACTCCCACCTTGTTTGAAACCACCGGTTTTCAGTGCCCGCCTTCCGTTTTGCCATTTTTGAAGGGTATCTGAAAGTTAAATTTTCCTATTATGCCAATGACTGCTGATAAATTATGAAATGAAGCCACGCTCGCTGCGTCGCCTTTGCATTGTGAGAAATGTAGTATTGGTGCGTGTAAAACTTTTGCAGCCTGCGGATCGGTTTTAATACTAAACTAATATCATCCTGCGGGGCATAGAAAACCCTCTCGCGGGCCTTGACTCTGACATATAAGCTCTAAACCTTCTAAAGTAAAACAGATGTAAAAAAAAACCTTAATAGTGTGTTGCAAACTATACATTAGAAAGTGTTTTTTAAATATTGTAACTAAACAAGAAAACATGTTGACATTAATTGCCACCTGTTACACAAAGGAGAAAATTTTCTTCGAATAAAAATTAATCAGCTGAATCAGCTGGTGTTCTAAAAGTCTCTATATATTAAGATTTGAGATATAATTTCAGAGTATTATTTGTGAGCACATTATCATATGATAATATGATAAAGTAAAGTAGAAAAAAATGTCTTTCAGGTTTTGAAATATAACTTTGATACGTTGTAGAATATTCAAATAAGTGTATTGGATGATTTGGAATTGTATGCATCCTAAACTCGCGTAGTATATTCTGCTATTATACTCTTGATGATGGTATTGTATCCTACTCAGAGTGGATAACAACTAAAACAGAGTGGGTCGTTAAGGGGGGGCGTTAGAATTGGTCTGGACTTAAGACAATACCCCTTCACCCCTCAAGTCTTATAGAATACATTATTAATTATCTTTCTATTTTATTCTACTATTTAAAAACAAATTATTTAACCTTACTTATCATTTTCTTTAAATGTTGTATAAATTTGCTCCTTGTATACCTTGATCTATATTAGCTTGTGGTATATATATATGTAAACTGTTCTTTTCCTTTATTTATTAAATGCTTAACTCACTCTAATAATAATTGTTCATTTATTATATCATTTTCAATATATATCACATGTTAATCTAGATCTAAGTTTCTTTAGATCTTATACTGCAATCGACACGCATTTTCTTTTTGGCGTTATCTAATTCCTACAGAATAATATATAAAAAGATTTCACATTAACACGTGAAATAACAATCAATGATCAAACCACAATATGAAATAGGAAAACAAGAGTAAGATCATTCAACCGTAACAAGCGGTCTTCGTCAGAGTCAAAAACCCAACTGAAACACTAGATGCAGAAAACATCTGGTGAGGGGTTGAGAAGAGTGGGAGGGAAGGGTGGTATTTTAATGTCCCTTTCTGGACATTAGTCCTTTCCTGGGCTTTCATCCTTTTAAAATACCACTATTCCCTCCCACTCTTCTCAACCCCTCACCAGATGTTTTCTGCATCTAGTGTTTCAGTTGGGTTTTTGACTCTGACGAAGACCGCTTGTTACAGTTGAAATATCTTAGTCTTGTTTTCCCATTTCATATTGTGGTTTGATCACAGAATAATATATATCTTTAGACGAAATAGAGTATTATTAAGACAATATGAATGGAACATAATATAAGAGAAAAAATTATACAATGAAAAACTTCTGTACTTTATTTACAACTCTATTACCTTCTAGTTAGTTTGTGCTTGAAGTACCATCGTAAATTTTAATATTTTTGTATACTTTATTATAAGTAAATTGTGCAGATACTTGCAAAAACATAAATTGCCGTTTTCTTCTCTTTGTAAGCGGCGCTTAAAGGGATAATACATGTCACTGGTACCCCAAGTAAATGTGAAACTCCTGCTTACAGTCCAGGGTTCCCGCAACTAATTGTTTCAACATGAATTATCTTTTGTTAATCCATGCTAAGTACTGATATATTTAGAAAGAGTATATCCCATGTGAAGACCTTCTATAGTCCATTCGGAGTTCAGGGTCACCCTTCAGTAATCTGTTGTCTAATATCTATAATATAACAACCTGCTAGTTTGTTATCAATTATGATGAATGGCAGTTGTGAATGAGAGAGACAAAGTGTTTCAAACAGTCTGAATAATTTGAGAAATGATAACTCTATCGAGGTCATTGTAATTGAAGTGGGGTTTCTGACTGCCACTCGAGTGCCTATTAGGGAAACATTTACTGATAACAAATAACGGATTTAAATAACAATCAACATGTGTAAGTGGGTATTTTTATTTCAGTTTGGCTCTTATAATTATTAACTGAAATATAACCCTACAGTTTTATTAATGTCGTGTCGTTATTTTAAATTTTGGCGTGGTAGAAAATTACTTACACACGATAATCACAAGTCATCTCTGTCAAGAAGATCACTACCTGATTGTGTGTAGGTGTGAGTCTTAGGAATGTCAAGGTCTCTTCAACAACAACTGATCTCTCAGATCACTCCCATTTAAATAATTAAAAATTATAAATACATCTATCACCCTCTCTCTCATCCTAGATAGGTAGAGAGACAGGTGGATAGATAGAGAGAGAGGGGGGGGGGGAGAGAAAGCAAGAAAGCGAAACGTGCTGTTCAAAACAGGAGCTGCTAGATTTGATGGGTATAAACCGAAAAGTGGACAGAGAGGAAGGAGAGAGAGGGAGGGGGTGGACAATAGAAGTGTCGAAATTGAAATGAGAGATGGTGGTAGAGAGCAAAATAGAGAGAGAGAGAGCGAGATAATTGGGATGGAAAGAAAGAAGAGCTGGAACTGAGGGTGGAAGGACAGATAGAGAAAGAGAGTGAAAAAGGATGAGAGTCAGTGAAATACAGTGGACAGAAAGTAAGGGAATGGAAGATGTAGTGGGAGAAGGGTAGAAGAAAGATATATATTATATATATATATACACTTTTTTTCGTTGGAAATACGATCCAAAACGGACAAATATAGTTCAATATAAACAAAGAAACATAGAGAAATCAGAAGAACTCATAGCTTAGTCAGCACTTTTGTTTATGTATCAATTTCTCTGTATCAATATCCCTTATTTTTTCAATTTTTTCTTTTTTATATATTTATTGTTTTCATATTCCATTATTTTATTTTATAAATTATAAATTAATTATAAATTGATTCCTGTCTACCTTATTTTCTGTGAACGGGCGCGCATGCGGCAACACTGTTGGTCTCCAACCGTCTCTGATCCAGTGCGCTTGGTTTCCCTCTCTTATCTCTCCTGAAGACGGTTCAAACCGAAAATTAGAGACTGTAAGTGTGTTCTTCTGATTTCTCTATGTTTCTTTGTTTATATTGAACTATATATATATATATATATATATATAACATATATATATAACGTATAACATATATATATATAACAGATAACACTTAAAATAAATTGTGACACACATAGACTGAAACATATATGAGTTGACTGTCGTCCCTCCGTCAATTCACTTCTTCTCCTGAGGACGACCACCATTACGGTCGAAATATTCAAAAGTGACTCTTTGTTATGTTTCAGTCTATATGTCACAGATTATTTTAGTATATATATATATATATATATATATATATATATATATATATATCACAATACACTTTTTCGATGAAAATACGATCCCAAATGGACAAATACAGTTCAATGTACATAAAGAAACATAGAGAAATTCAAAACACAAACTTACAGTCTCTAATTTTCGGTTGAACCGTCTTCAGGAGAGATAAAGAAGGGAAACCAAGCGCACTGGTACAGAGACGGTTGGGTCTCCAAGTTGGAGACCCAACCGTCTCTGTACCAGTGCGCTTGGTTTCCCTTCTTTATCGCTCCTGAAGACGGTTCAACCGAAAATTAGAGACTGTAAGTTTGTGTTTTGAATTTCTCCATGTTTCTTTATGCACATTGAACTATATATCACAATATGGTATATATATATATAAAACTTTAAATTACACCAAGCACGACACAGAAAAAAGAATAAAAAGAACTCTTACAGAATTCAATATTTCGAACTGTTGTTCGTGATCAGGAGTAGAGTAGAAGAGAGGACGAAGTGAGAGAGATCTTCCCACGTCGAAGAACGGAGCGCGAAATCGCGCTATATAATATATATATATATATATATATATATATATATATAGTTCACACAGGAAAGAGAAAACACAAATAAAAGACACACACAAAAGACTCACAACGATATTTCGACAGTCGTCGTCATCGGGTAGAAGTAGTCCCTTTGAGTAGCTGAAGCTAACTGAGTGGTAGGCCAAATGCAACGAACACGCGCGCACTCTGCCTGCCGCCCTAGGTAAGCTACTAACTACTGAGAGAATAATAACTAAAAAGAACAAATAAAAGCAAATAAAAATAACAGAAGGAGAAGACTAGTAAATGAAGCAATAAACAATTAAAAAATTAAAAAATAAAAATAAATAAAAAATTAAAATTAAAAAATAATAAATAAATAAATTCTTAAAAAAAAAAAAATTATAATAAAAAAATAAATAAATAAATAAATACTTAAATTAACGGTACAAGTTAAGGCCAGGAGGAGAGCGAGCTTTGAGAAGACAGATAATTGCCTCCTCTGAAGCTCTTAAAGTAACCCGAGAAGACTGAACAGGGATATGATTAAGGACTTGGACCCGGAAGCAGTGATTAAAATCCAGTCCATGGGAATTAGAGTGGATAGCAATAGGAAGGTTTTTGCGTTGACCAACGGAAGCCCTGTGACCATTCATACGTAAGTTGAGCTGCGTAGAGGCCATACCAACGTAGAATGCATCACACTGGGTGCAGTCCAAACGGTAAACGCAATTAACCGAGGTGCATGAGGTGTGGGGAGGACAAGGGTAGTTAATATTGCTATGGGGGGAAGTAAAAAAGGGATTAGGGTTATGATAAGACAGGTTTGGCATCTGCTCCGTCCGCACTCCACATTCCCTCCCAAGTGCAGGGTTCAAGGGAGAGTGATGGGAGAAAATGCCTCTGAGGTTCGGTGGTTTTGCGATATGATAAGGAGGGGGCTTCAGGAAAAAAAGATGAGGTATGAAGGAGAAGAGGAGAGCAATGGGAAAAAACTCCTTAATAACCGAGCCAATCCTATGAGCGCAGGGAAAAAAGTGGATATCAGGAAAACACTATCAGTGTGGTCTTTTCTGGGTACGTGCGGTGAACTATTTCAGCCGCACGACACGACTATCAATGACATTGGAAGGGTAGCCACGATCAATTATTTTTTTTTTTTTTTTTTTTTTTTTTTTTTTTTTTTTCTTTCAAACAGTTAATGTGGGAACTACAAATATATATATATATATATAATATAAATAATATATATAATAATATATTATAATAATATAATATAATATAATAATATAATAAAATAATAATATAATAAATTATAATAATATAAATAATATATGTATATATAAATAAATAGATTTATTGAAACAGAAATTTTCTGACCGAGGATATCCTTCTAATTTCATTAACAACCGTATAGTCCCTGCAGACGTTCATCATAATTCAGGTCCTAGGAGGGATCGCAGTGACTCTAATTTCCTCATCACCACTTATTTTCCTGGTGCTCATAGGCTGGGTGCAGTTGTCAGGGAGTTTTTCCCTATACTTTCTTCTTTCTCCTGTACTTCTTCAGTCTTTAGTGAGGCACCTTCCATTTCCTATCGCAAACCTGCTAATCTTCAATCTATCTTCTCTCACATCTCTTCTCCTAAGCCTCCAAAAACTGCTGGTGGTATGGTTCAATGTGGACGTCGTGGATGTCTTACTTGTCCTATCATCAATCCTGTTCCTTCCTTTACCTCTGTCCATAGTAAACGCACCTACCCTATCTCTCACAAGACCTCTTGTACCTCTGGTAACTGCGTTTACCGTTTGGATTGCACCCAGTGTGATTCTTTTTATGTGGGTTTGGCTTCCACCAAGCTAAGCCTGCGTATGAATAATCACAGGTCATCCGTTGGCAAACGCAGTGACCTTCCCGTTGCTACTCATGCCAGTTCTCACGGACTCAGTTTTAATGACTGTTTCCGTGTACAGGTCCTGAGGCAGATTGATCAGACTAATTCGAAAGTTACTCTGAGAGCTTCAGAAGAAGCACTTATTAGTCTTCTGGGCGGTAGATCGGCTCCTGGGCTTAACCTCAATCGTTGATTTTTTTTTTTTTTTTTAAAGTTGTTATCAGCTTTTAATTTTATTTTAGTTAAATGTTTTCATTTTTTAATTTTTATTTGGCTTTTATCTCTTTATCTTCCCTGTCTACCTTTCCTCCGAAAGTTGGCTACACTGTTTGAGTGCTTCAGTTCGAACGCCAAGTCAGTCGTTATCAGCCTTTGGAGCGATTCACTTCTTTTCCTGAAGACGAGGATATCGAAATATAGTAGTGAGTTCAGTAGTTTCCTTTCTATGTGTTCTTTTTTAAATTCTAGTTTATATATATATATATAGATACAGAAATGTCTGTGTCTTTCTGTGTGTTTCCTTCGTTTTTTATTTTATTGTAAAAAAGTCCGCTGGACCGTTTCTTTTAATTGTGGTATATATATATATATATATATATATATATATATATATATATATATATATAGAGAGAGAGAGAGAGAGAGAGAGAGAGAGAGGAGTGGGGAGTGAGAGAAAAAATAAGTGAATAAAAGGGAGTGAGAAACTTTATTCCCGTTTCATGTACGAAAAAATAAAAACACGTTCATTTTTTTAAGGACAATTCTGTATTTCCCTCCATAATCAGTTTCTGACACCACACTTATTCGCCTTGTGTTTTCTACATCAAACTGTCATTTAGTGCATCTGAAACAATGTATTTTTCATAGATTCTTGTGAAGAAATATTAAGAGATCAAATATCTACCTTATATGACTTAATCAGAGATCAGCAGTCGGTCATACCGGCATGGACTTGTCAGAGGCTCAACAGCAGCTGGCATCTATTGTTCAGAAGGTAAATAAAGTGGTTTTTCATTGAAATAGTTATCACAAAACGGTCATTTTAGTGCAACCAGGTTATTTTGGTACTGAAGAGTAGTCATTGGAAAAATAATACTTTGATTGTGTTTCAGGTGAACTCTATTGAAGACGAATACAGAAAACATGCCTTGGTGAAGATGAGAGAACAGGACAGAGAACAGCAAGGGACGTCGAAATCAGAATCGCCTGAAAGCAATGTCGAACAGAAAAGCTTGGATTAATATTATTAAATGTTTTTCTAGATGTTTATCAAGGGGTGATTCTGTCACTCGACCGAAGGATCGTGGTCTGTTCTTAGCCAGGATGTCTTTAGATTAGGTAATATTATAATTGATGAAATCATCAAACACTGATTGGGTTTATGTTTATTGATACTCTTGGTTATTACAACCTTGTTTTGTTAACTTTGATCGTTTTTCTATCGCTACTTTGTTAACTCCTTCTTATTGCTGGCATTTTTTGTCTATATATTTCTAGATTTTTGTTGTTGTGTCAACCTGGTGTGTTCTGCTATAACCTTACTATTGAAGCATCCTGATGTGGTTTGACGCTTTGCCTTTCTTCCTTATAACTCATCCGATACTCTGTTCGTTTTTACCCATTAATTGATCTCTGATGAAGATAATTGGAGTAGTTTTTTTCCTTATTTTTCAATTGCGTTGTTTACTTGACATTTATACGACTTGTTTTTGTGATTCACTTACATAAGTATGGTTATAAAGATCAATCAAGAAAAAAACTAATAAAACTAAGTTCTATATTTCTACAGCCGTTATCATCAGGAACAGAAGATCCAAACTAAAGTAGCAAGAGGAGGTGATCCAGCTAACATAGATCAGAGAACGTACTTTGAAACATAACATATACGTCTCTGGCAACAAACAAACAACTCTGGCGCCTGTTCTCAAACCGAACTGGATGACCTTGAGCCAACATGGTCTTCAATATCACCGTTTAAACATGTTTCCTATTAATCTTTACTCGTGTTCTAAATGTTATGCTCACACAGTACATAACATCGTAAATCTATAACAAGAACCTTCACTGTTCTCAATAATATAAGAAATAGTAATTTCTTTCTGTTAAGTATAAAGATGATGTAATTTCTAAAATTATATCAAAGATAGACATACAACAACACATCCTTCAATACAAGAATTAGTGTTGCTTAGGATTAACTTTCAAGGTCACTGAAAAACAAATTCTTTAAAGGCATTTGCCATATTATTATTCCCTTGTTCTTCATTGACGTATTATCACTTACTCCAGTAAGCATCAATATATAAATATTTTAGTGAACTTTTACAGTTTTTATGCTCCATTTAAAGAACTCAATAGAGTTCCATAATAAACTGACGTATCAATAACAATTCTTTGTATCGAGTTTTATGGAACCCAATATCAAAATATTATAAATCGTGTATATAAATTTCTGACATTTTATAGATATACAGAATACAAATGACTATTACAAATATATATATATATATATATACATAAAAAGATTTCACATAAACACGTGAAACAACAATCAATGATCAAACAACAATAAGAAATGGGAAAACAAGACTAAGATCTTTCAACCGTAACAAGCGGTCTTCGTCAGAGTCAAAAACCCAACTTTTTGACTCTGACGAAGGCCGCTTGTTACGGTTGAAAGATCTTAGTCTTGTTTTCCCATTTCTTATTGTGGTTTGATCATATATATATACATATATAAGTTAAGTTCTTGCCTCTCAATGTTGTCTTTTTAAAAAAGTTTTTATTTTACTAATAACAATATTGGTTTAATAATTTACTATTAGATTGTTCTAATAGGAGTCTGTCTAACAATGATAAAAATATAATATAAGAATTAATACAATTAAATTATTGATAATAAGACTCCTGAGAGTCAACTCTAAGGATTCGACAAGACTGAATGAGAGAGTTTGGACAAGACTCTACGGAAGGTTTGACAAGACTGGATGAAAGGTTGGTCAAGACTGGAGCTGCGGTGCAGCGCTAGCTCTTTTATAAAGTTTTAATGCTTACAATGCACTTTGAGTTCAACACTCCTGCTGGTGCAGCTGCCTCTGGGATAAAGAAGGTGGTTGTTTGCTACCAGATAACTTATATATTCGTAAATGTTGGTAGCAGTCCTTCCTTGACACACACATTATTGAAAATGACACCAAATTTAGCTGATACCTGTTTCTTAACAAGTTTCTCAATTTTTCTAAAAAACACTCTCGTTATTTCGTCTACACAATAAAGTACATCTCCTATGGTCGACATGTTTCGAATGATCAACATTCATCATCAGGACGTGAATAAGATCTAAGAATTTATTATGTATACATGGAGAAGGTAGAAGGGGATATATATATATATATATATATAAAAGATTTCACATAAACACGTGAAACAACAATCAATGATCAAACCACAATAAGAAATGGGAAAACAAGACTAAGATCTTTCAACCGTAACAAGCGGTCTTCGTCAGAGTCAAAAACCCAACTGACGGGGTCTCATATATATATAAGGTATTGTTTTTTTGACCACTATTACTAATAAACACATTTCTTCTTCTCGGAATTTGATCAGGGTTAATATTTAGAATCACCTTTTCGCCAACGTTTCGTCTTTATTTTAAGACATCCTCAGGGCTATAAACTAGCAAAAACAATTTTTTATGATGAAAATAAAGTAGATATGACAAATGTCTATTGTTTTTGTTAGTTTAAAGCCCTGAGGATGTCTTAAAATAAAGACGAAACGTTGGCGAAAAGGTGATTCCAAATATTAACCCTGACAAAATTCTGAGAAGAAGAAAAAGTGTTTATATATATATATATATATTTGTGTATTTTGGGAGCAGACCTTCAATCAAACATGTTTTATTAAAAATTATGCCAATTTTAACTTTGTTCTTTTCCGAGTTAATTTTTCAAGTTTTCTCACTATGGATTAAATCCACAAAAAGGTGGAAATCCATAGTGAGAAAACTTGAAAAATTAACTCGGAAAAGAACAAAAGTTAAAATTGGCATAATTTTTAATAAAACATATTATATATATATATATATATATATATATACATTACGGGTTATATGTAAACAACGGGTTACAAGCCGTTGTGCCTACAACGTGCTTAGTCTCCCTTTCTCTTTTCTCCTGAAGACGGATTACCCGAAATTTTGAGTCTGTAAGTGTGTTTCCTTACTCTATGCGTTACTCTTCTTGAGTTTTAACTCGTACATATGTCCATGGACATTTACTTCTAAATGTTAGTTATAAAATAGAAGATGCTTCTATTTTACGATGCGTCAGAATTGTATTGTACTTAATGTTAATCCTTGGACAATCATCAGATTGAAATGTATTAAGTAATCAGTTTTTAATAATGATTAATAATAATTAGATCATAACTTTTCTCGTATCAGTATTTAACATAATATTCGTATTTCATGTAATAGTGAAGCAATTTGATAATGTATATTGTTGACAGCAGGTGGTTAGTAGTATGGTGGACAGTATGAACTTTCCAAATTCATCACACCTGCGCAGTTACATGAGAAGGTGTGAGAAAAATCTTTCAATGATGAGACTGGGACAGACTTCTGTAAAATATCTTTTTTACCAGACTCTAGACCAGTGTTTCTCAAACATTTTAACTACTGCCCTCTTTAGGGTACAATTTGATTTTCCACCGTTCCCCTAACTGTATACTATAAATCGCAAGATGTTTTATATATAAGTGATTTTCAATGGTGTAATAAAAAATCATTAAATATTCACCTTTTATTTAGAACTTTAATGATATGGATGAAATTGGTGTTTTCCGACTAATTCAATCGATCCTTCTTAGAAGCAGTTTCGAATCTTTTCTTTTATAATTTGGAGGCGATTCTTTGATTAGTGGGAAGGTTAAAACTGCATTGAATAGACGTTCAGTCATTTAAAATAGAGGGGAAAGTAAGGGAATAAATTTACAGGGTCTCCAACAAATTTGGATATTTTTAATGGAGTTTCTTTTTGCAACCGAAAATCTACATAACATTTTTTGAAGAGAGGCTTCAATTTAAAGGTATTTTTAAGGCAAAATTTAAGATCTAAATTTCATAGACTAACTGTTTCTTCCAAGAAAATAATGGTTGTCGAATTCGCCTCATTTTCCAAGTCTTTTACTACAAAACTGATGGCACTGATATCCCTGAAGCAGAAGACGATCGTTTTTTATAGCGATTATGCATTTTTGAATTGCGAGATTCAAAAAGTCGCTTGCACCACTTAGTAAATAGATTCAGCACCATGTCTGGTATTTCCATATTTATATAATCTTGGTATCTTTCAGTCATATCCTCTTATAGAGATTTGAAATGATTACAATAAATCAAGAGATCGCCTTCTACTTCAGGAATACCAGTGCCATCAGTTTGTAGTTTAAGACTTGGAAAATAGTTTTCCTTTCCCCTCTCATTATTCTTTCTTCCCATCAATCTATCTATCTCCTCCCTTATCGAGTTGCCGATAAGGAGGGCAGTGCAAAACACACTTCATATTCCTTACCCCTAAAGTGATTTGACATTTACTGCATGACTCGAAATCGCCAAAATTGCATCTACACATTGACACTGCCCTCATTATACTGTATAATAAATATCAACAATTATTTAAACGGATTTAATGAAAACTGAAAATGAATTAAAAATAGAGCACAAATCTCATAAAATTATAATTAGTGTAAGAAGCAATTAGAAATGAAGATGGCATTTAAATGGAGCTAGGTCAGCGGTTGTGTTTATCTCAAATGACTAGATGATTTGATCAACAATTGAATCTCCAGTTACAAGACAAACTGATATCAATTATCTTTGCCGATAAATCCATTATCTTAGTTAAAATTACAGAAACTCCATTACATTCTAATGTTGTGTTTACACTCACCCTCTCCGGATCAAACCATTAATTGATTATTAGAGGGCATTCCTCTTTCTTCATCCATACAAAACAGGATGGAAATCCACTTTCTTACAAACGTTTGTTAAATATGTATTCTAATTTTTCGACTAATTATAAATTACATTTTTTTCAGATTTAGTTGACGTCGATCCCATTCATCAAAAATACCTTTTGATATATGATAACATCAATTTAAAAGTTATGCTTTTTATGGTAGGAATTAAAAAGGGTGAAAGTTGTTTTAACAGAAACTGTTAATTTGGTTATTGGATAAAATGTTCAATTACACATACATATGAATAGAAATCAATTAAATGATTTCGAAAGAGTGTG
Source organism: Hermatobates lingyangjiaoensis (assembly GCA_026182355.1). Classification (NCBI taxonomy): domain Eukaryota; kingdom Metazoa; phylum Arthropoda; class Insecta; order Hemiptera; family Hermatobatidae; genus Hermatobates; species Hermatobates lingyangjiaoensis. The sequence continues at coordinate 1,107,308 of JAPFBL010000098.1, read as the reverse complement.
TGTTAGAAGAGAAAACGATGGGAAGTGGAGCATTCCATAGTAACTTACATTTAATTTACACTTCGTAACTTACGTTATTTAGTTTTCTTGTCTTAAATTTCATGCTTCACTAAGTGAAAAACAAAACCTTGTTTCAAGCACTACGCTTGAACAGAGAGAGAATTTTTTTTATTTTGTAATTATTTTTTTTACTTTTATTTCTAATTTTCACCTTGAGTTTCTTCACTCTTAACTCACTTCAGGCTTAATATTTTCTTTGCTTCACTTCTACTTGTATCAGACGCTTCATCGTATCTGGAGTAAATCTTCGTATATCGATAGGAATTTTGGTTTCAAATTTACATCGTATATGGATATATTCATGGTACGTTCGTAAGTCGAGTGCCACTGTGTTATGAACTCGTTAATCGTCTGGTGACCCAGAACTAGCCCTTGATTATCAGTTATCCCGATAACTGATATGTGCGAGTTCAATCACACTAGTAGCACAGCGCTACTTCGCCACATAAGTTATTTAGTATTAGCTATTATATATACTATTAGTGATTTGTCGAATAACTCAATTGCACTCGTTATTTTAATTCAAACTTTGAATTGCGATGCAATTATTTCCAAGGAGTTAAGGCTATATTGAATTATAAGTTCAAAAACAAGTTTTAATAAATCTCTTTATAAGATTACCAAAGTCTGAAGCAGGTTGTCGATGCCATAAAACGTACAGCCTTTTGATAAAGATTAGATTGGACAAGTCTAAATTGTTGAGCCTTTAGTTTGAAGTATGAGTACAAATGAACAAGCGTTAAATACACTCATACTGAGTGATGATAACAAATGTTAGAGTCCTAAGAGTTGAGGGCTAGATAGAGGCGGAGATAAAAATGACCTCAACGGCCTTTGACATTAGGAGCAAGGCCGCAGTGTCTACACCGAGCCCTGGCGCTACGTGAACCTCCATCTTCCTCCTCGCGGCTCCCTCTAGGGCAGACTGAAGCCCCTTTGGCATTGCCTCCAGATGCCTTCTATTCAGACAATATCAATAAAACAATAGTGCTTTGTGCATTACTGCAAGAGCCCACACTAAACAACAGTGTTACTAGCTTTTACATTATAAATGTTATACTGCTAACATTAGTTACTCGTAATTCAAAAATAGATCATCCAGTTAATGAGTGCCAGATAATAATGATAAGTGGAGTCTTCTAAATGAATTTTTAGTCTAAAAAAGTACAGCAGTAGACTTACTTTCAGACATTTCATCCACAAACTGCAGAATAATTAGAAAGAAAAACGAAAAAACAACATGTTGCTAATTCTAATGAAATATACTTTACACAAAATTTACTGCTCGATGTATAATTAAAAATACGAAATGCGGTTGAACTAAAAAAAAAAACCTACTAAGGATGCACTATCAATATTTCAAACCATGACTTCTCATTTTGTTATAGTCTTATCGTGATGATGAATGAAAGTTTGAAATTATTGATTAAAGTTAGTGTTTATATGCTACATTTTTAGTACATATAATTTAGAAATGAACTAATCCACGAAGACAATACATCAAATTACGGACGAATTACTCAGGTAAAGGACTTATATCACATCCTATATTTCGATCATTATCGTCATCGGGAGAATAAAAGCCTGGCTTGGAAAATAAACGCAGCTACTGAACAGACAGCAAGTTTAATCAGAACTATCATCCAGCGAGAAAAGAAAAAACAGGGAGAAATGAGTCGAAAGCGAATAGAAACGAGTAAGAAAACAAATGGAAGGAAATAATAATAAATAAATATTTAAAATAAAAAACTTTATTTTAATAGATAAACAACATTTTTAAAAAATGATATAAAGTTTTTTCAATACTTTCAAGGAAAACTGAAAGTAGTAATTAGTGTTCAGCTTACAATCATAGTACTTCCGCTCCTGTTAACGACAGGTGTTGAAATATAGTTGTAACTTGTTAGTGTTTTTATGGGTGTCGCTCCTATTTAATTTTATCTATTGTCCAAGAGGATACTTTTTGGTTTTTTGGAATTATGTTTACAAAAATAAGTGACCAATTAAGGAAAAATGAAAGCGTCCAAGGCTATTGGAAGCAAATATAAAAGAATGTGTTTATTTCAATAAGTCTGGATACGTATTAGATCATATTGAAAATATAAAAATATAGTTTGCTCTTTTCTTTTCATTTAGTACAAAGTCATTCTGAGTTTATTTTTTTTTATTAAAGTTCTAGTTTGTAAGTATGAGTCAAAAAAAGAAAAAAGAATATGGACAATTCTAACTCTTGATTGAAAGACCATACCATTTCCATCTTTAGTTTAAATTCAAGCGAAGGAAATTGATATATATACAGAACTTGATATATATTTAATTTCTCTTGGCAATTAGACAACCTGAAATAATGTAAATAGGTCCACTTTTGTAAGTAACCTTGAAAAGGAGAGACCCACTTTCTCTAAATTTATTCGAAACAGAATAAAAAAGCAAAAAGCTGTTGAATTTCTAGTTGCGAATGTTGTTAACTTGTTATATTTTGCAATTGTCATTTTTATAGTGATTCTTAGGTAATTGAGTGTGTCGGTTGAGTTAGGCTGTGGTTTGTTGTTCTAAAGTATAAGTGACGTATTGTTACTCAGGGATCTTTCTATTAAAGTGTTACTTGAACAGAATACGTAAATGTTTTATTCACTATGTTGCTAATGGTCATAACCATGTTGAATACACCCGTTCTGACTAGATCACCTAAGTCAAGCAACATCGTGTGTGAATACTACTAGCATGGGTGAAACAACGTCCTGTTGGCACGTAATGGCAGCCAAATCTGCAATGTAATAACCCTTTTTGTTCTTTGAATATCATAAATAGTTAAAAAATTATTCATGTAGTCGTTGAATAAATATAATTTCCATGGCATTGATGAACTAGGTGGACAAAGTGTGACAAATTTGTTATTTGACCCCTATTTCAATTACGCTTTAGAACATGATTGAACTGCAGACTTAAATACTCACGTAATGAATTTATTGGAATAAGAATGTTTAATAATATGACGTGGTGCGGACTTGGTACGGTGTTCAGTTTGTATTAGTTACCTCGCTCTCTGGGATAGGGTGGTGCTTCACGTGTATACCTTCCTACAGAACCATTGAGTTCCAGTTCTTCTCCCCACATACTTTACTCAATATTGTCTTGCCAACCACCCTCAGAGCAGCTTGGCTTCCTCACCAGGCCGTCTAATAGCCAAGACGCATGTGTTCTTCAAACCTTCTTCACCAAATATAGTCTATTTGAACCTTAAACAACTTCCACGTATCACCCCAGTCATTACCAGACGGCTCTGCGTTCTCTATATTTTACGTCTTCGCGATGTTTCCAACAACTTCGGCACCTCTGTTTCATTGGTTTTATTTTTTTCTGGTCCCAGTTTCAAGTCAAACTATAATAACACTGATTCGACCCCCCAGTGAAAATTGTAAGACATGTGAGTTGGCATACTTAATGTATCTTCATTGTAGCTTCGGATATTGAGGCGAAAAGTTTCAAATTAAAAAACCTCAGGTTATAGTATTGTAATATGGCGAATAGCCGAAAGACCTAGGTAGTCGTTACTGAATTAAAACTAGCTTTATCTTCTCTCCTAGAACGATGTGGAAAACATTTTCCATCTCCCACCATTTTTCGTTATCCATGGTCAAGAACAGTAGCTTGACCTTCGGTACAAACAATATGCAGTCTATCGCTAGACGACATCTGACCCCAGTTACTGAAATAGCCATCAACAAAGCTTTGAGTATTCACAGTTACCTTCCTAAATCTACATTTTGTATTTGTTGAAGTCATTTAGTGTATTTTTCTTTTGTCATTGGAGTCTGGTATCTTGGTTTCATAACCTATTCACTTAAAACCTTTTTTTACCTCATGTTAGTTTTTCATCCGACGAGTTAACAAATATCATTGTTTCTAAGCTTTAGTAGTTATTATTCATTTAACTACCTTAACAGTATTAAATTAAAAAAAATGCATTAACAATAATAATAAAAATTTATCTATTTTTTTAAATACCATAGTAAAATAAATAATATTTTAAATCAAATTTAAAAACCACCTTTTCCAGAATTGTGATAGTATCCGATTTATTTGCAGATACCATTAGGTTAATGAAATAAAACGTAATTTAGATAAGAAAAAACACAAATGTGACAAAGAGATAACAATCACCGAAAACAGTCTTTACTCAGATACCATTCACGATGTTTCTGAGAGGAAGAAAAGAAGGGTACAGATTTAGGCCAACAAGGTAAAACTTAGATTTCGAAGCCTAAACTAATGTGATGACAGAAAACATTGACAGTCAAATTGGTCTGAAGAATGATTACAACGAACTTTTATAAATATGATTGTGGAAGACTACACTCTATTATGGTGAATAGTGAATATGGTATTATTACATCTTAAAACACGACAGAAGTTGAAAAAACTGATTTTTTTCTTGACATGCAACACTTTTACTTATAGTAAAGTAAATAAAAAAACTATGTGCAGGTGTTATTAATGAAGAACTGATAAAAATTATTATTATTACTGTGAAAGGTGATTAGTGACGGGAGTGGAAGGTGAGAGTTACTTACGTGATGAAGGAAGTCTGGTGAAGAAGACGTGGACAGTATGGAAGCTCTGGGTACACTAACATGTGGATTGCCTCCCACCACGGCGTTACGTAACCACCTCAAGTCTCTGGGCTCGCCTACTCCCTACCAGATGCCTTTCCAAGTACTCTGCCTCATGTGCTACCGTCAAGCTGGTATCAAGAGTAACTGATCATATTCAGTACAAAAAGGCATTCGAAGTGACTCAAAATTGCATTATATTATTATTATTATATTATATTATTATATTTCTTTATGAATCAATGATCAAACCACAATAAGAAATGGGAAAACAAGACTAAGATCTTTCAACCGTAACAAGCGGGCTTCGTCAGAACCAAAAACCCAACTACGTGTCAAAACCCTCAGTTGGGTTTTTGACTCTAACGAAGACCGCTTGTTACGGTTTAAAGATCTTTGTCTTGTTTTCCCATTTCTTATTGTGGTTTGATCATTGATTGTTATTTCACGTGTTTATGTGAAATCTTTTTATGTTTCTTTATACATTTCGCATAAAGCCAAAGGTCATACCATGTCGAAAACACCGGTTTTCGTCCGATCACCGAAGTTATGCAACACTTTGGACGGGACGTGTTTACCAATGAACAAAAGCTATTGGTATTCACCAATGTTTTCATTCTCTTAGTCTCAGAATACACTATTTCTTCGTCACAGACATGTGGCCTAGACCTGTCGACCAGTAATACTCCTCGTCAGGGTCACAAACATAATAAAACAGGAGAATGCTAAACAAGTGGTTTGGACATGGGTTTGAAGAAATAATCTTGAAAGAGAGTAAAATGTATGAATGAAAGTTTAGATCGTCCTGACGGACTTGTGAAGGAGTCATAATTGATGAAGTACTGTCTGCTAGATCAGTATTTGTCAATCTTTTCAAAGGCACAGTGTTAGCAGACTGCTTTAAAAGTAAAAAGTCTTACACCACATCAACAAACAAATATATTATAATTTGATTCTCAGGTCTTTTCAGTTAAAGAATAATAAATGTTTTCGTATCTTACAAGAAGACAGGCACCAATTTACCTGCACGCTAGATATTACAATCTAAACAGAACTGACTTGTTACTGTCCTTCTATATTGAAATTTACATCTTATTCTTTTATGAGTAAATCATATAAATAAAATGAAATATACACATGTAATATATATCTATAAGCAACAAATATATATAATATACATGTGATTAATAGTACACTAACAATTATGTTTGTTTTGTTAGCAGAGTAACTTATGCTCCCCCCCCCCCCCCCCCCCCCCCCAATACAAATACATTCAGCATCCCAAAAAACTTATGTCCATTGCTAATTTATTGCAGCAAATAGAGGTTATTCATATGTCATTAAAAAAGTTATATAACATCATAAAGGAGTAGCCAATGCAGGTAACCTTTGCCATTGTATCTGCACCGTGCTTGGTACCCCATTCTCTTATCTCCTGATGACAGACTGTCCGAAAATTTGAGTTTGTATGTGTGTTTCCTCACTCTGGGTGGTTACTCTTCTTCGATTTTGAACTCGTATTGTGTCCAGTTTGCATCAACTTACGGATTTTGTAGTATATATTGATAAAAAATCGACCGTGAAGTAGAAACCAAATAAAATGTTATCATGACTCGGTTAGTTCTTGAGGAAATATATATATATATATACATATATTTATATATATATATAAAATAAATTCAAAACGAAGGAAACACACAGAAAGACACAGACATAACTCACATCGATATTTCGACCATCGTCGTCATCAGGAGGTGTGAAGAGCGAAGAGTCCCGCAGGAAGACAGGGCGGTACTCCTGAGTAAATATCGATGTGAGTTATGTCTGTGTCTTTCTGTGTGTTTCCTTCGTTTTGAATTTATTTTATTTTTAAAAAAGTCCGCTGGACCGTTTCTTTTAATTGTATATATATTAATCATTAATATATATATATTAATGATTCGCGCTCCGTTCTTCGACGTGGGGAGATCTCTCTCACTTCGTCCTCTCTTCTAGTCTACTCTCCTGATGACGAACAACAGTTCGAAATATTGAATTCTGTAAGTTTTCTTTGTATTCTCTTTTCTGTGTCGTGCTTTGTGTAATTTAAAGTTATATATATATATATATATATATATATATATATATATATATATATATATATATATATTTCTGTTCAAATCATTAAGCTAGTGACCACTGATGACCGTAGTTTGACATTAAGAGCGTCTGAGGAGGCCCACATATGGTTATTGGGGGCCCGATCAGATCCCGGTTTAAATCAGAAGCGTTAACTTTTATTTGTTTTTCCTTTTATTTTTAACTTATATATACATATTCAGATATATATTTTTTTATTTTATTATTTTTTTCCTTTTGTTATTATATATATATTTTTTATTTTATTTATTTATTTATTTTTTTTTATTATTATTTCCTTTTTTATAATTTTTAATTTATAATTTTTAATTTTATAATTTTATCTTTTGTTTTTGCTTTCTCCGTTCTCCGACGTTTAGTGCCTAGCTCCTTTTTTACGCTAGTGCTGCTCTCTTCGGTTGACTCTTTATTTCTTCATTCGCGCTCCGTTCTTCGACGTGGGGAGATCTCTCTCACTTCGTCCTCTCTACTAGTCTACCCTCCTGATGACGAACAACAGTTCGAAATATTGAATTCTGTAAGATTTTCTTTGTATTCTCTTTTCTGTGTCGTGCTTTGTGTAATTTAAAGTTATATATATATATATATATATATACACAATTAAAAGAAACGGTCCAGCGGACTTTTTTACAATAAAATAAAAAACGAAGGAAACACACAGAAAGACACAGACATAACTCACATCAATATTTCGACAATCGTCGTCATCAGGAGGTGCGAAGAGCGAAGAGTCCCGCAGGAAGACAGGGCGGTACTCATATATATATATATATATATATATATATATATATATATATATATATATACAGGGCGGTACTTTTCATATATATATATATATATATGAACACAGTAAGATAATCAGAAAAATGACTAACTTCTTTCAATCAAAACAAGTGGTCTTCGTCAGAGTCTAACTGATACTGAAACAAGTCATACAGAAACTGTATCATTATGTCTGTAAGTCATTGTGATATTTCAGTATAAGACTCTGACGAATACCACTTGTTTTAGTTGAAAGATCTTAGTCATTTTTCTGATTTTCTTACTGTCGTTTAGACGTTGATTTTTATTTCACAGAAAACACATCAAAACGAAATTATATAATAGGTCTAAAATACTTCAAAGAAGTAAGGGGTTATCGATGATGTCACTAAACAATGGACCAACTATGAACAAAAGTGGACGAAAGATTTTAGTCTCACTTAGACGTTTATTCTTTTCTTTTTCGTTCATGTAAAATAATATATTTTATTTAGTTTGTTGAACCCATTTCGATCATTGCATATGTATAATACTAAAATAAAATCGGGACTCAGTCAGTTTTCAATGTTCAAATCAAACTCTCAAATGCTAAAGTTACGGCTTTATTCAAATCTATTTTACAGGCCTACGAAACAGAGGAACACAAACATCTTATAACAATCAACAAATATAAATATAAGCAAAAATAAATTATTGCGATGTCTGCAGTGACACAATTAAAAATAATTTAGGACCAATTTTATGTGTTAGAAAAGGCAGATTTATTAAATAAAACTGGTATATTTCATCTAAACACTTCTTTGATTGTCTGTGATAAACCCTACAAAATAGAATACTATCCTATTTAAAACTTCGAGATTAATATCATTATTTATTTTAATTTTCTGGTTTCTGTCATAAATGTCTAGACTAGAGGTTGCCAAAATTTTTTCAATTTCGACACTTTATTTGCGACTTTACGTTACTGGGCAAAAATAAAATAATACTTATTATTCATATAATTCGCTACAATTTAGAAATACTGTTTTTCATTTTATGACTTATGGAGGTTCACCCATTCCGCAATGGAAAATACCCTATTGCTACCAAATGGAAAATTCTGCAATGGAAAATCGCTATGAACAATAGCATTTCATTACATAAAGACTTGAGATCCAGTGTTAATTAGGTCAGACGTAAATTAGATATAGACTTGTTCTAATTGTTGTATTAATGTCTTAACCTGCAGCATCTTTTAAAATAAAATTATTCCTTTTTTTTTTTTTACTTTAGTATAATTCGCTTAACATATTTAACTGTAGGACCTAGGTCCGTAGTTCTACACGAGAGCTCTTAAAATAATGTCCATACGACGGGAGGAGGCATGCCCTTGCCGGATTCCTTTGATTAAAATCGTCAGGGCGACTGACTCATTTAAGCAAAGAAATTTGACAAGGCACCTGATGTTCAATCAGTACTCCCAGAAGTTAGGCCAAATGTCTTCTGCACTGTCATTAAGGAGGCCGATCATATAACACAAGAAACCGCACATAACTACAATGATTTAAAGCACAACACTTATTGAAAGATATTCTTAATGTAATCATTACTTGTAATGTAAGAAATGAATGATGCCTTATAATGGATGATGACTGTGAAGTAGTTTGCCTATTAAATCTAATGACCTATTTATTCTGGTTGAAAGAATACTATGAAAGCTAAATTAAAGGTAATTACTATAAACACTTATTTTATTTGATTACACATTTTAATTTAAATGATGTAATGATTAATAATTTGTTTGTAATTGACATCCCTAAATATGAATCATAACTCATAAAATTATTAATCTAACATTAAAAAAAGAAATTCATTTCTCTTAATTTAGTTATAGTGATCTGAGGTTTTAATTAGATTAATAAAGAAATAGGACAAATTGATGGAGGTGTGACTTCATAGTTGCCATTTTTAGTGCTAATTGCTGTTTACAATAATCCAGAATTTATGACATTTCGTCAAAATATCTATATATTTAAATAAAAGAAAGTTTTTTGTCTGTACATTGCTTAGAACTGATTTATTTCACGTTATCATTACATTTTAAATATTCGAGAAACCGAATCCACCCTTAGAAAAATCCCTGTGTTTGTTTGTCCAAAAATTTTTGTCACAAGCAAACTCAACCACTATAAGTCATAGCGAGTTGAAACTTGACAGTGGATTTGTGTGTGCCTAACATAAAAGTCAAGACTTGAATGGATTGGAAATTCAACGTAGAAGCGAAGTTATGGACTTTTATTTGTCTTTGGCTAGCCACACAGGTATGCAGCTAAAATAAAAATATTCAAGTATTTTTTGTTGCCTGAAACTGTAGTAAGTATTGTTAGTTGATTTTAATTATTTTGGCGTTTATCATCATATTGTTCGCTTTAAAAAGTGAGTCCAAACTACCAGCGAACTAAATAACAAGTATGCCTAAAAGAAAATCAAGTTTGAGATCAATGTCTAAAGCTGCAAATCGTTAAAGAAACTGCTGACCTAATGACAGTTATAGACTGTATTAATGATATTTTCTACTATTCTATAAGTTCTAATATTTTGGAATACCACGTATCATCTCTGAATTTTTGTAAAATACCCGTCAAACACGGACACGTAATCACTGTAGTTCACTCAGACTAAGATAAAAGGATTTTTAATAAAACAATAGTTAACTTGTGCTAAAAATTTTTTTTTTTTTGTTTCCTCCCAGACATGTACATAAAATTTTAAACAATATTTACAGCTTTTTTTTTTATTATTAAATTTAATATTATATCTATACATATCACAAACAAATCAAACTCGAACCCATGACTATAAGATAGTAATTTCACTATTAAAGACTAAACATTTAGTGATATTTACACCAAACAAAGTTTCACATTATCATAGTATATTTTTAAATAACATTCGTAAAAAAATGTTCAAAATGGGGTAATGATTTATTAGTAGATATACTGTAATATAGTTAGCAAATGCTATTTACAAATTAAATATGTACATAGAATAGACAAGGAATGTCTTAATAGGATGATAAGGCGGAAATGAACAAGCATGATAAGGATTTTTATTATTAATTAATAATACTTTATATAAGAATGTCAAACTAAAGTGGAAGGTACAACATGTAAAGACACCTTCAACAGTGTGGTATAGAACACATGCTCTACAACGCTCTTACTTGAAAACGTATCTATGCAATAGAGTTGTATTGACCACATGATGTGATAAATATGAAACGTTAATGAGTTAAGAAGGCAATGTAATTGTAAGGATTACAATAGTTTGGTATTGAACACATTATTTGTCAATCAAGGTAAACCAATTACTAAAAACTCAGCCAAATTAAGAAGATTGTAAATCCTGAGGTCTCAACATGGTGGTACTGACAACATGAAGAGTGAAATGACAATGCAAGGATTACATCAGAGTGGTATTGACCGCATTGAGTCAAGAAGGAAATAGAAATGCATAGATTTCAACGATGAACTATTGAAAAACATTTTGCGTCACATGAAATAATATGGATAATAATAAGGGTGGTATTAACTACACTGTGTTGGAAAGCTGCTCTGTCTGAATTACTCAACACTCAAACAGATTTGTTTGTAAGTGTATAATACATACACTTCTTATAACTGCAAATATAATATGGTTCAATCCATCAGTATACAAATAAATGGTCGATTAAATCAACAGGAACGGTTGATCTGAAAGAGATAAATCAAGTTTTTATTGAGCACAGACATTTTATCTTTCATGGCGGCCAAATAGTTTAAACTTTGCACTGTGGGGCCAACTTTCTTGACCGTATTGGAGCAGAATGATTTGAACATCTTTGAATTAGATTAACATTTTGGAATAACCAACTGTAAAAATGAACTGATAACTAGCTACAAAAAACAGAATACCACCAGTGATTATATAACACAACGATAACACATTATAATTAGAATCTATGTAAATATAAAAAGTATAAATCTCTACATATTAAATATTCTTATCCATTTATAACGTTACATAAAAAGAAAATATTATAATATTTAATGGTAGCATTAATGCCTATTTCAGCATAATCTCTCAACAGGATAAAATATGTATATTTTTATTTTATTTTTTCGAATGTTAAAACTAAAAAATGTTGAGAAAACAGTGAGTTTTTGTGAAATAAATATGTTTAGCAACAGAATTGCACTGAAATAGACCATTTATTCAGTGGAATTTTAAAATAAAATCATTTTACTTAACTTTTACCAATGATAACTGGATTTTAAAACTAAATAAAGGAAAATTATAACAAGATCGTTGAATGTGACTTTTCATGTTGTATAAATTATGCAAACAACGTGGGATTATATTAAGATAATCATACACAGTTTGTTCCATAAAACAGTCCACTATTATTATTTTGAGAATTCCAGAAGTCCATAACAGAGGATATCCTTGACCAGAATATAAAATGAAAATATATAAAGTTATTGTTAAGAAGAAACATATAACAAGTAAATTTTAAGGATACGGAAAATTTTACTGAATTCTTGAATTAAATAATATATTCTAACATAATGCAATTACATATTATGTGGTATTTACTCATTGTAGGGTAAAAAGTTAATGAAATGGTCTCCACATATAAAAATTTAAATGGTATAAACAACGCGTTTCGAACACTTAGTGTTCTTCCTCAGGCATTAACCCGACACTCACCCTTAGTTAATGCCTGAGGAAGAACATCATTTTATATATATATATATATATCATATCATTTTATATATATATATATATATAATTTTTATATGTGGAGACCATTTCATTAACTTTTTTACCCTACAATGATTAAATAATATATTCTTCAAACGTTGAATAGGTGAAGCATACCAACTTAAAAGGGTGCTATATTTTTTGTTCATTTCTTTATTTTAGTTATATTCCTTGCGATGTGGGTCACTTGAAAGTTGGGAGAAACAATTGCAAATGAACTGTTTGTTCACTGCTTTGTTTGAACATCAGGCTATCTATAGCTATTGAATTAGTCCCTCTATAAATGTAGTATAGAGACACATAAAAAGTGGGAGCTTAACATGATATTGCACTGGCAGAGGTAAATTGTACTTGGGGCGAAGCTGTCAGGCTGTTAAAGCTCGGAAACCCAGGCAAACCTTTTGCCAACCTTCTATACAGCGATGTCCAACTACTGAGTTACCAAAATCCTACAGTTCACTTCTGCGGTGTCCAAGGAAATTAATGTTCTTAAACAAAGATATCCTTACAAAATTCAACATGTTTAAGTTATATTAACAACCGACAAACTGATGAGAAGAACCGTATGCTTCATGTAATCCAGGCACAACTCATAACAGTCGTCGATATGACGTTATTGCGTAGACACTGGGCATTGCGAGTTACATTGAAATAGTGTGTTAAGTTTGAAGATAATATTACAGAATTACGGGTTTTTCATCTGTGGCAATATCCGAACTAAGTTACTTTTAGATACATAATTACTTTTTTTATATCATATTTATCTAACTTTTTTAATTTGATAGTCTTAAGAATGGCTAAAATTTATTACATCCAGTCAATGAAATAAAATTTTATCATCAATATATTGGAAGAGAAAATGCCACCTATTATACAATTTGGATAATATTAAAAATTATGTTTACGTTTGTATGTACACCTAAGACTATGCGTTCTCCTGTAAGATATATATTAATTCAAAATACAGAACCTTCATGAAATGTTTCACATAGATAATTCGATTTTCTACAACAAATACTGATATGAACATGGAAAAAATCGCTACCAACAATTATATCCACGAAGGTTTCTCGTGGATTGGGGTTTTCTTCGAGTAAATAAAGTAATGACTAATAAAATAATACTTTTCTGAATTTTCACTATTCTTTGGCCCCACATAATAAAAAAAAAAAGGTCTTCAATTTTTATCCACGAAATATTTGTAGAAGATAAAGTTGCCTTCAAACTAAAGTTGCTCTATAGATACGTTAGGTGAGGACCAGAGCTAAGAAGAACCTGCAACACCACATAAACTAACGACAACGTCATAAAATACCATTAAATAGAAGGTCAGTTATTGCAGACAGTCAACCGTGAATTCTTTTTTAAAGAAACTGAAAGATTCTTTACACAAATTAATTATGAAAAATTAGATAATTTCTTAACTTGACGATTATCTCAGGTCATCAATTTACATTTAAGAATTGGAAGGTTATTAATATGACAGAGGTATTAGATTACCCTCAGTAGGTTAGTCTCAGAACACCTCCATCTTAACCCAGCCTCCTGATAGACCTATAGATAGCTAAATAAGTGGGCTTTTGAAGACAGGCGTGTTCTGAAACCACTCAAACTCGGAGCAAAAGTAGGCAGCTAATTACTACAGGATACTGTCGCGATTATTTGTTTGATAGTGCACTATCAAATTGATCACACATTATTCAGTGTTACTGGACTTAAAGTTCAGTTTTAAGCTGCCGGTGATTATTTTAAAGTTTTAGTCCAAGGGTCAGATGTGACTGAAGATTGGTCAAATCTTTGTAAGACGGTAGATTTATTAAATTCGTAAATAGAAAAGCACGTGGTTCCGGCCTGTTCTAAGGTATAACTAGACATATAAGTATGATGTTATAAAAAAACTACTCAGGCTTAAAAATGTTTACAACTCCCGATATAGAATAATCTCAGTAAAGTAGTTCATACATAACCAAAACAGGTCTCAGTTAACAAATGAGACAACTTTCTAAACTTAAAAGAGCAGTGAAGACGTAATTCTTTAAGTATTGGCTACAAACAAAATCAGTAGTTTTCTCAAGCCGATGGAGTATTCCTTAAATTATTCAATATGAAAATTTCCTCACAATTCTCAATTACGATATCTTCGTTATTTTTCATAACCAACAAGGAGTAAACAGTTTCACTGAAGATTATGTTATTTTCAACTTCAGAGTTTAAGTTCTCTGTCTCAATAAAGTACAATCTCACATTCAAAAATAATGTGATGTGACATTTAATAGTACCTACTTCACGTAAAAGAAATATTAAAAATAAATGTAGTAAAATTCATTACACTAGAAGAGTATACCAATGATATAAAAAGAAAATAAAAAAAAAAAGCTAAAGTATACCAACTAAAGAGGAACTAACGGAGGAAAGCAGAAGATAAGTCAACCAGACGTAAGAAAAGTATCTGAAACCGAAAGTGGAGTAGAAAAAGCGAAATACCATCCTGGATATGAACCTACATTGAGGCTGTACTAAACATTTTTTTTTATATTAATATTAATTAATAAATAATTAATTATTATATTATATTAATAGCTGAAATAACCATTACTATAAATGTTGATATGGGAATCTCTGGACTGCTTTCTGACACTGTCAAGAGACTACACAGCTCAACATAACAGATAAAAGGGTTATTTAATCTATAATATACTGTCCCAACCTCTGTTGTACTAATCATATCTATGTATTTATAATAAAGAAGCTATAAAGATGGACTGAAATACATAAAAGGAGATCAATTAAAAAGGAAACAGTTAATACAAAATACGAATGATACCAGGCAGTAGGAAAAAAAAGGAACTGTAAGGGCTTGGGTGAATGAGCGATCGATCTAGCGCCAACCCAGCTCATAGGTATGAGGGAGGAAAACTAAGGTCAAACCCACTGAGGGGCTGGCGACTTGGTTTACACCGCTTAGGCTCGACCGACTTACAGCAAGACCATCTAGAACCGAGCAACTTCTAGCAGACTGTCTTAGACAAGAGCACCTTTACTCCCTCTTAACTTGGCCACGTCCATCTAAGCCAAATCTCAAGAAAAAAAAAGACATTACAACATCTGAAAAATACTCTCAGTACTTTTTTTCAAAAAAATTAGTATTTATAATGAGTCGTTTTACGAGATAATATACTTTTTTCAATTTTACCTACAACAAAGATATTTTTTTACAGGGAAACAAGGAATGAACTTTTGAAATATTTATGAATAGAAAAAAAAAAAAAGAATTGCTGTATATTGTTTAAAAAGGAGCCTACATTGAATGCTCAAATCAATTTGAATTTCATGATAGTGTGCAAGTCGTTTGTCCATGAATGAATTCATACTTCAATGAAACGTTTAAGTCAAAACTGTTAAAACTACATTACAATTTTATTTCAAATGCAGCACGAGCATTAATAATAAAGGATTAACAAAGGCGCGCTATTTCATCCAAGAAAAAAAAATGCACCTAGCTTATTAGGGAAAAATTGGGGCATACACCAAGGCTGGACCCCATCTTACGCCAAGATGGATCCATTTCAACAGGATCAACCTGCAAGAATATAAATATTCAGTAGCCACTTGAAATAGAATATATAGCCTTAGATCAACTGGCTAAGGAAAATATCAAAAGGTATTTTACATCTAGAAACCTTCAAGAATTTTTTCTAGTTGGTTATGAAACCGTCAAGAAACCTTGACAAGAATTAAGTCAAGTAAGCAGTGAGCCTTACTAAAATTAGGTAAAAGGGAATACCAAACAATGATGGCATGTAAGGATTTGAAACCAAGAATACAACAAATGGAGAAGGTTGTACATTAATTCGATACGTAAGTTCCTATTTAACAGAG
This sequence comes from Hermatobates lingyangjiaoensis, assembly GCA_026182355.1. Classification (NCBI taxonomy): domain Eukaryota; kingdom Metazoa; phylum Arthropoda; class Insecta; order Hemiptera; family Hermatobatidae; genus Hermatobates; species Hermatobates lingyangjiaoensis. Next base: position 1,091,073 of record JAPFBL010000098.1, on the reverse strand, counting down.
TCAACAAGTCCAGAATAATCCCTTTTAATAATTTCAACTTTTAAATACTCCTCAGACATTTTGAAACACTTAAAATTTATTATAAAATTGTTTGAATAATTATAATATACAAAAATATTTTTGCACGAATAGGAATACACAGAAAAACATTTAAAGTTTTATATAATAATATTTGAAAAAGGAATACATTTCGATTTTTGAAAATTCGTAAATCTGCCTTACCGTTGTATCTTGCCTCGTCGGTAATTACCAGTAACTTCGGAATTGGACTTGATGAACGAGGTGGAGTATGCCGTAGCACTTGAGAGGTAAAAACACAATTAAGTATTAATAAGGAAATAGTTTTGCAAATATGTAATTTCAGAAATATTTCATTATATTTTAACGAAATGTATTGCGTAGTATTTATCCATTTCGTGGAAACAAGGAGGGAAATTTCTACATACTAATTTTATGGAAACGAAGCATACAGAATGTGTAGATTCTTTTTCAGCTTATACATCAGTTGTTAAGAAAGGAGAGAAAGGACTAGAAATGATATTTACTTGAAGTCTGGCCACGGATCTAACCTGAACATTTTGAAAAGGCTTACATCTAACCACTTTTCCTTTACTTTCCCCAAGATTTCTAATTCGATCTGTATTAGCCTATGCTGTATGAACAATCTTTACTTTATGACTGAGTATCGGTACTCACTATTAAAAAGATTATCATCATGGATCGATCACCTGCGATAAGGTCTACTACAACAGAACGTCCACATCTCTTCAGAAAGGTCTTCTTCAATAAAGTATTCATCTTCTGGTTTCTGAAGATCATCGATTTTTAACAGAAATACCATCCACCTCCTAGTGAAGAGTTGTACCGCGCAGATTTTACAGCTCTTCTTCAAAAGAACTATTTTCTAGAACGCTTAATTTCTGAAGAATGTAAAATCATAATGGCTACAGAATGCAAAGATATCTACATAAAAAGAAAAAGTTTTGAAATAAAACCTGCGTTAGTGAGGGATCGTGAATCACTGATATTAGAAGGAGGATTACTGTTTTATAAATAGAATAACGTGATTCTGTTAGGGGAAACGTCAACAAAGGGAGGTAATACAAATGTCATATAAGTTTTTAGAAAATCAAATATAAAATAATTAACCAAGTGAAGAAATTTCCAAAATAAAAATGCTTGATTCATATGAATGAAGGAATGGTTTCCTTGAAAAGTAGAGAGCAAAGAAAAGAACAATCAATGAGAGGATATTACGTTAAACTGGATACCCTGTGACTTATGTCATTATGAACAATACAAAATGTATGACTGCATATAATATAATAAATGACTTTATTTATAAATATATATATATATATATAAAGTAATGAATAATTAAAGCTAACATCCATTCATTCTTAGTATTTAATATTTGTGTTTCCTTAAAGGACCGTGACTGGAGCGTCATGATTAAAAACTTATTAATAAGAAGGGTAAAGCGACACCTGTCGTCTGTATTTACATCAAACGAGGACAGTAATGGACTTTCAACTTAATAAAATAACAGACTCGAATGATAAAGCAGTCAAGGGCAAGTCACTTGTGCCACCAGCAGGATGCTTCAGTCGTCTGAAACAACAAACTTCAATTAGAACGACAAAACAGAAACTAAATTATTTACATAAACCAATTTACAGTATAAAATGCAATACAGCTGTTTTAAATGAAGTTTTATAGACATTATGTTTGATATTCAATCACTTTCAGGCCTTTATTTGATTACCTTTTAAAATGCACGGAAGCCGGTTGAGGAAACATACTTGGATAGTCAAGATAAAGCGAATTAATTACGATTTCTTTGAACGAGTTTAGAGTAAAGGAGAAAATTGTCCTCTGTATAATGTAAAGAGTTCAACTTACGAATGATCCCCGGAGTAATGAACTCAATTTAATATAACCCTCCGGCTAAAATTACTCATCTATAATACAAGAAAAGTCTCTCATTCAAACTCAGAGAAGAAAAAGTAATTTTTTTTATAGTCACTGTATAATTCAAGAACTCTATATTTTAAGATCTTTAAATAATAAATCTTTAGTTATTCATCAATCGAATAATGCAATTAGGGATATATTTTAATCAGCAGTATATTTTTAATTTGTTGAGAAATTGATGTCTTAATCCATAACACCTAATAACTAAATTTTGAAATGTACTCAATTTTTTTATGAACAAAAGGAGATGAACTTTACACTCAAATAACTTTTCCAATATTAATTTTTGTTATGCTACTGCCATCTTTTCGTAGCACTATTTTCTTATGATTATCTTATAATCGATCTGACATATATGACAAAGCTCTTATCTTTTTTTTTCCTCAAATTGTTCAGTTATAACAGCTGTAGAGTATGGCAATTCTTCTCGTAGGTTCAAGAATAACTTTTCTCTCGTCATTTCCGCTGATAAAACATCAGCCGAGGAATCAGTTATTTGATCTTTTTCATAAAACTAAAGGCCTATCGGTGCAATTTCAGACAAGTAACAAGTCAGATAAGAAAGTCCATCATTCTTCAGTGTCGATATCGTAAAAAATTTTCAAACTTATAAAGCAAATTTAGGTGCTCATGTGCCATCTTGAGCTCTGATTTCTTTACTAAATCAGTATAGTAATAATCAGTTAAGTATAATTTTTATTATACTTAACAAATAATCAACACATTTTTTATTTTACCAAACAATCTTGGATAAAAATTGCATATACAGGTATTATTTTACTGTTTTACAATACAGTCCCAGTCAGACTTACATACTCCGATGTACAAAATCTAGGATTAAAGGAACTTTTGCTCTGAGTCCGTTACGACTACCCATGTAATTGGTTGAACAGTTTTCCGTTCAACTCGTTTATACTAATATCATCTCGTTATCTATTTTATATTTTTAAAGATATATTGTACATACTTCAGTAGCATATGCTAAAGCAGTATAAAACAAATATTTACTTTTACTAGAGTAAAAAAATACAAAACGAATAAACTTAAGATAATAGCAAACCCAACACCAAAATACGATCTAAGACGGCTAATTCATATGTTAATATAAATAAATAATTCGAATACCTTAGTCAATTTTAACAGTGGAATATATTTTGCGGACGAAGACAGAAGTGCCGAAGTAGCCAACAGTGCCACACATAAGGCCCAGAGCTGCCGAGAAGAGGGCCATGTAGCCGAAGTAGAAGGCTGTTTGGAACAAGCCGTACATCCTACAACCAACATCTCACTGATAAAAAACAATACTTCTACCTTAAAAAGAGATTATGCATCAATCTAATTTCATCTCTATGATTGACGAATCAATTACCATGAGATGTTCGCTCATATTGGATAATCAAAGGAAAGTTATTCCTTAATCACACGCGTTATTCCTTAAATGCGTTATTTAAGGTAGAACACCACTGTTCAATATTCAGAATGCATTCTGTGTTTTCTCCAATTTCAATTGAATTAATTCTTCAATTAACCGTCATTTAATAATAAATTTATAATTAAGAGCTATTTAATATTTGCAATTCACCGAACTTTAGAATGGTTTTTAAATCCAACTTTGGAATACAATTAAATTTATTAAGAACAAAGATATTTATTTATAATATAATATATGTTTTAATACTAATTATCAAATTTTCAAAAATCATTGAAATCCATATAAAAATGATTATTCCGTTGGAATGAAATGAAATCACAGAATAAATAATAATCACTAATAAACACAGAGTAGGGAGATAATATTAAAATGTCACAGACAGATTCAGTTCAACTTTTTGATATAATTGTTCCTCTTAAATGCCTGATTTCAACAATATAGAAATTTATTTATTTCAGTGAATAAACTCTCACTGAAATAAATAATGATAATTGAGAACACATAGAATAACTTCTTTTCTGAGAAAACATTTTTTCCTATTATCTAATTTGAGTTTATATGTATCAACTATTAAACCACTAAAACCGAATTAGATTCAAGAAAAGAAAGAGATGGACCAATCAGCCGGAAACGCAATTTTTTGGTAACCTGCCGTTCTGTCTTCGGCGTGTTTGGTCTCCATCTCTCGTTTTTCCTGAAGCCACATTTCCCGAAAATTTCAGTTAGTGAAGTGTTTCATTACTCTGTGTGTTACTCTTTTTATACTTTGTACTTTTATATATAAAAAAAAGATTAAGAAAAAACAACCGAAAGACACAGATTTACAGTCTTTAATTTTCGGTTTGACCGTATTAGGAAGAAGAAAAATGAGAACAACTACATTGGGTAAATGAAGGAAACCGAATCTAATTTATTAAAATAATGATGACAGAGAATAGATTATCACTTTAATTATTATCAATTCAATATTAGTTCATTTGTTACTTGAACTCTACAGCACAGACTACTTTTGACAAAACTTTGGGGAAATATGAGAAAAGATAACCTTAATGTTGAGAGGCTATCGGTAAGAAACAAAGAGAGGCTGATTAAAGATTGACAAAGTATAAGAGAAAAAAGAGAGCATTATTTTATTGGAATCATAAGTGAATATCTTAGTTTATTGTGGAAAGATAAGTTTTCTTTTCGTAAACACACTCCTGCAATCCTGCTAATGTAAGTCGAGAGCTCACAGCCCACCCTTTTGTCAGTGGGTTGACGCAAATCATCCATATCCTAGACTGGATACTTCCTGCCTCTCTTACTGATTCTAATGGGATGTTAAGAGTTGATTTAGAAAAAGTTTATGTAAGATTTTTGGAGAAGTTTGACTATTAGGGATTAGAATAAGGAATAGATACAATAAGTCCTCAAGCTAGGACGTTTACTTGTTTTTTTTACTAGGAGTTTCATTCATAATTCCATTCAACTACTGAAGGATTTAGAAAAAAAAAACTTGTTTTTATAATCTAACCAATAATGACGAAAGTGGCATAAAATAATTACTTTGTTTTGAAGAAAAAGTAGTAGACGGAGTAGAGATAGACATATCCTGCAGTAGAGGCTGCGCAAAGGAAGCTTGTCCACTGCCTGGAACAAAGGAAAAAGATTGAGGATCTGAGGTCGAATTAAGGAAATAGAGGTGCACTGAGGGATAGTTACCAGCGGTAGTCCTCAGCATTGAGAAGGAAATACGTGCAAACAATCGTGACGCAGACGGTAACGATGATGAGTATGAGAAACACGAGCAACATGAAGCCATAGACGTAGTAGATCTTGTAGGCCCAGAAGGAGGTGAAGATAAAGTACCTGGGGACAGACAGCCATTGAGTCATTGAGGGTGGCAACAGGGCAGCTGTAATGTTTCTTTGTTTTAAAACTACATTATAGGTATGCATTAACACTAATCGTCTAGAGCAGGGTCCCCTTACATTTCAATGTAAGGGCCACATTATATACCTCCCACATGTATGCGGGCCGAAGGAATAAATAAAAAAAAATAATAATCACTGCCAGTAATTTAATTTCCTCAGTTATTAGAGTATAAACATGGAAAAATTAAAACATATCCTATTGGAAAAAATCAGGGTTTTATGAAATCAAATTAATGTGACGAATGATACTGTCATTTTGAGTTGAAAATTTCATTAAAATCAGTATCTGTGAGTCACACTATCGCGAGAGAGGGAAACTTGACTCAGGTTTAGCACCACCAGTCAGCAGTCCCAACTTTGAATAATTCAAATTATTTTTTTCAAGGCCACCATACAGGGATTTGTTTGTCGGGCCGGATGAAATCATGTGGTGGGCCGGACATGGCCCGTGGGCCAGTTTGGAGAGCTCTGGTCTAGAACTCCGATATCCACCCCTACAAATCAGATTGGTAATTCCAAAACGCCTCTCTGAAGAAACTTAGCTACGCATTTCTTGTCATTTTCATTTGATATTATTAGAACTTAGTGAAATAATTAACTCACTGTTATTTGCGCTTCTCAGTTAGTATACGACAAAATAAATATTTAGCCATCTTAATTCATAATGAACTAAAGAGAGAAAGTGACAACTTGAAAGATGGTAAATTTACAATTTAAAAAAAAACTATAACCTCTGACATATCAAAACTCTTGTTAAGATATCATTATACTCGTACTTAAAAATTAAATGACAACAAACTCAATATGTTATTAGGATGCCGATTTCATTTTATATTCTAATAAGGAGAGGCAAAGAAGCCTGTTGTAGGTAACATCAAGATTTAATCACATAATTGGAAAGATAATTAAAAAAAAATTAAAACCTTCAAAAAAATTCAGTTATTATTTTCAATATTACATTATTATAGATTGAAGAGTATGTCGTAAACGTTTTTTCTAGTTCAAGTAATTAAAGTCAATGATAATGGAAACATTTATTTGGAGTTTTGATTTATACGTCATCTGATCATGTGTTGTTTGATTCTATAGATGAGGCGTGTTTACACGCCATTTTTGTAAAATAAAATGTATAAATAAATATTTTCATTTCTGAGGGTTCTAAACCTTCTCCCATTGAGTACAGTGGGTTAAACGTAATTTTTAAGGGTAGCTTCAGTGGTTTTACTATCTTTATTATAACAAAAACAAAAAAAAAATAGATTAAAAATGCTCCGTTTTGTATACTTGATATTCGTCATTGAAGTTTTTAAGATGAGCCAAACATAATGAAATTATAATTATAAAACTTTAGGATCTCTTCATGGTCATTTCTTCACAAAAGGATGCATATTACTTATACAAACAGACCATGGGACTGGTGATGATTTCAAGAAAAACACATTTTCAAGAATATACGCATTTCGACGACACATAAATAAAAAAATATACTACAGTAAAGCAGGAAGAAAGGATTAATTACATTTCAATGAAGATGGAGCCAAAGGGAAGAATGCCTCCCAATGTGATGATAACTGAAGGTTCCATAAACCACTTTTTTTCTGGAATGGGGCGAGGCACAGCGTTGACGCGACAGGGAAAGTCACTTTGTCCCATTAGGTTTCTGCCCAGAACAGTGCCAACAAGAGTAAGAGGGAGGATTACGAACAGGCATATCGAAGTCACTGCCACCTGCAATAAGTCAGCAATACAAATGGTATCAACTTCTATAACTAATTCACTGTCATATAAACACTATTTTTGTAACACAATAATCATGGGTTGTAAGATCTGGAAACTAGTGATAAATTACACGAAAAGTGCCCATAGATATATAAGTAGGTAACAGAAGATATTGAGTTACACATCTTTTTTAAATAAAGGAATATAGAAATTAATGAATGAAATTACTATATATACGATGTACTATATTAGTGAAATTACTAACCAGGAGCAACGAAACGAAAGACACACATGGTTAAGAGAGTAGAATCTGGTTTCTTTTATTATAGTCTACCTGAAAGGCTCAGTTTTATCAGAAACAAAAACAGACAGTAAGTGGGAAAATGAACAAGAGGAGCTGGAAATTAGTGAGGTGCTAGCCGGGAGACACGCAATAGGAAGTGACCATGGATAACGGAATAGATAATAGGAGATTGTCGAGTTGGATGGACAGGGATACAGCAGGTACATCCTTGACATTAGGGGTGTTAGGGACATTAATGATGAACTAAAGGAATAGTTATAGATAAGAAAGACAAAGACCACTTGTTTTAGTAAAAAGATTTTAGTCATTTTTCTGACTTCTTACTATGGTTTGGAAAATATACTTTTATTTCACGTGCTTATAGTGAAATCTTGTCATAAGGCAGAAAGTAATAGTTGTTTCAGTTGGGGGAACGTAACACCTGGGAAACAGATAAGCCCAATAAACTATTTTATGATCACGATTTAAATGCCCAAACATGAATGGTTGTCATATTTAAATTTCTATCAAATACGTATATCTATAAAGATTATAGTTGTTTGATGTTATTGATTTGAATTCAATTTTTTTCCTTGTTTAATGCTTATATCTATAATAGTGAGTTTTACCTTGTAACACCAGACTTAAAGGATTCACGCTTTCCATGTTGTTTTTAAAAAGGGAAGCCTCACTCAGTGTTAATTGGTACTCACTATGGGTATGTAGCGGTTTGATTCTCCTATGGAAGTGCAATACCTTAGTTCACTTTAGTGAATATCCCTCACATGGTACGAATATCCTTACGAGGTACTCAGGATTGATATTTTTATATCCTCTCCGAAGGACGGTATGCAAAGATTTTTTCCATCTTCTACATGATAAAAACTGGGGTTAGATCAATCTATGAATTCAGAATTTCCATTACATTAAAGCACAAGTTGAACGTAATCTACACTAATAGTCTACAATAACATTTGAAAAGTACAGATTGAATAAAAGTTATATGAGTCATAATAATGAAGTAGTTTGTCGACGCACCATCGTAGCGAAGGGAATAGCACGCGAAGCATGATAGTAAATAGCGATGAAATTGATGAAGAAGGCAGTGCCACAGACTAGTGCAGGCAAGAGAGCAGCAGACAAGAGCGTCTGCCGAATCCACTGCTTGCCACCCAGGCGAGCGTACAGCCCTCCGCCAGTGTAGCCGTTCACAGGGGCCATCAGAGCGTACACGAAGATGGCAGTACTGAGCAACGATCCTCGTCTGAAACAAACCATCTACACCTCAATCTCTAAAAATAATGGTGCATCTTGAAAATATATAAAAACACAAAGCAATCTATAACCTAACTGACTGACCTCGAATTACTACTAGTTTTCTTATAATTAACGTATTCAACTTGCAGTAAACTGAATATCTATTGGTATACATACTCTGTATAAAGTTCTCCCAGAATGGCGAATAAAATGACCAGGAAAGAAACAACAGCAACGTGGAATCCAGCACCAATGAGAGAAGAGAAGAAGAGCGAATTACTGACAGGACGGAACACGTCGCCATGAACCTGCTTCCAGCCGTACTCGTCACCGAGATCCTTTTCCTGGAACAAATCCATTTTAAAGGCCATGCACGCTATGAGTCCAAGGCGAGCAAAACTACATCGTCTTGGAACCTGTATCTATCAACTCACTTTGATCAAAATAAAGGAACTTTTAGGAATATAGTGCAACCCAGTTAGTCTATTCTAGTAAAATGAGCAATTAATAAAAAACAAAAAGCTCTAAACAAAGTTGTCTGGGAGCTTAAATTTACCTACCAAAATTTAACCATTATTAATGTTGAGAGATTTCTTAGTTTCCATCCACATAAACCAATACATTTGTTGTGGTTAGTTACCCCCCAACTTCCCAATAACAGTCTTGAATTTTCTTTGTAACGAATGCGCTCAACTAATCAATTAGGTTTGTTTATTGCTAGTGTTGTAAAAATAAGCTGAAGACATAACGACCACGGCAACTAGCAGAGTATTCGAAAAGCTCACCTACATGATAAACCAAAACAAGTAATATATCAGAAATACAAAGTGACCCAGAAGAAACAAAGGGAAGTCATAACAGATGGAGGATAAGATACTCGTAATAGGGTACACCAGTCAAGGGATGGCCAACCCACTGCTGAGAGCCAAGTGCCGCCCATATCAAAAGAAGCTTTAGTACACAATACACATAAAACCATAACATACCGATGATTTGAAATGTATTTTATGAAATGTATTTGTTCAAAAATACACAAAAGTACCATATCGTCGATATCGTCCTCCTTACTGTAGCGAGCATAGTCCTTTCTCAAGGTCCTCATCAAGATCATGGAGACAAGTCCCACGAGGAAGATAACCATCATGAAACTATTGAATATGCTGAACCAATGAATCTGCAACAAATAACAGACATGTCATTGCAATTTAGTAACTGCAATAATAAGTTCTAAACTGTCTTCTGTTCTAAATAATGCGGAAGTTGTAAGGTGCTTGCATGTGCGGACATTGGAAACAATTAAAATCGCAATCCAGCATTTTCATTACCCTGTGTTGGAAGAAATTGGGGTCAAGGTACTTGTCGAATCTGTCTTCAAACTTGACAGGAGAGAGTCTCCAGTTGACTTCATAGGTGAAATGAATCTTGGAGCCGATCTTGAGCAAGGCCTTGGCGTCAGAAGTGAGGTTGACATCCACAATGTGCTTGTCATTGTAGCCAATGTCGAATTTCTTGTGCGTCCAGATGTAGTAGTTGGGCAGCCCTCCAGGTGTCTCCTCGGCTACTCCAACCACGCCTGTTCAAATTAGCCTTAGCTTAGATGGCTTTTATACAAGTTATTTACATACATCGGAGAATTAGGTTTTTTTTATAGAAAAAGAAAGGTTTTATAATAATTACACATTTTAAACATAAAATCTTCTTTATCAGGTTCTATCAACCGTATAGAGAGAACGAGGGGAGAGCTCTGGGAGAGGAAGTATTTATTTAGCAGTAATATAACCTGGAATGAGCATTATATGTTCATAGAACCATTGTTTATGTGCAGACTTTTCTCTATATTTTCCTAGGATGAGCAAAATACCTCATCGTAATTGATTTCACCATGATTGAGATCCAATATGATCACTTTGCTATTAAAGTCTTGCAAATTTACACCTTTACACCCCCCTTCATCTCCCCGAAGGAGTAAAATACTCCTGTATCAAGGTGTACAACTTTGTGTGTGTTGTACAAAGTAAATTGGCGATTTCCTTTGTACTGAACTAGAAAACCAGTTTTCTAATTCAGACTCCACTATAAATGATCTATTCCTATGGTAGACGCCGTCCTCTATTTGATCAATGGCAACTTGCTGCTATCTGGAAACTCGGAAGTTTCCAGAGAATCTATGGAGAACCACAGACTAGACTCAACTGTCTACCCAACCTTGGATTTCAAGCAACAACCTAGATGAGTCTAACACTCCATTGTGGACAGAGGGTCAAAAATCTCTGGGTCAACTCCCACCCTCTATATACCCATAATGGTTAAAAGTGTATTTTGTTTATCCATCGAACCATCGATGGAGAAGGGATCTACTTATTTCTGCATAGCTTAGTAATAGCTTCGTAGACCATAGCTCCAGTGAGACCTTTGGTCATTCTAAGGTTTAAATTGGACCTTTGGTTTAAATGACTTAGCTTTTAAATAAAACATGACGGCCTGTTAAGGGATTTAATGTACCTCACCAAGTTACCCAAGTAACCTCCTTTTAGGAGCAATAAAACATTTGAAAAAATAATATAAAACACCAAAGAACAGTGTTGAACCAGGACGAAAGTACAAATGATTTACAGAACTTCATAATATGAAATGCTAGTTCTCACTTAGTATCAGTGATCTAGTTATTAAAATGAACTTTAGCAGCAGGTCGCTGGTCAAGTTAATAGGAGTTCATTAACCCATATGTGGTCAAAAAACTCAACTCCGCATTCCAGCGTTTCGAAAATTTATATTTTCATTATCAAGACTACAAGGAAAACATGAAATATTATTAATAACCAAAAAAGAACGGATTAAAACATAGAAATGCAGTGATAATAATTATTCACTGATAAAACACTTGCCGTTGCGCCTACAACGTGCTTGGTCTCCCATTCTCTTTTCTCCTGAAGACGGATTACCCGAAAATTTGAGTCTGTAAGTGTGTTTCCCTACTTTGTGTGTTGTTCTTTGTTAATCTCGAACTCGTGATAATAATTAATCATACCTAAATATTTAGAACCCACCGTTTTTAACCCCTCACTCGTTGTAGGGTATCATTAATTATCATCACTTCTTTTCTGTTTTTATCTGTTGTTCTTTGGTTATTAATAATAGATTAAGTATTTCTTTGTAGCCTTGATAATGAAAATATAAATTTTCGAAATGTTGGAATGCACAGGTAAGTTTTTTGACTAGATAACCCTAAAATATTCCATCAAAATTGTTGTGTAATATTTGAAAAAAAATGTTATAAAACAACAAAGTTCAAATATTTACATAATTACATTACATGAAGTGGCATCATTTATTATAATCATACAGCCACATTATAATAAATGATGCCATTAAATAGATTACCTATCAGTTTAATAATACCTCAACACCATAATTATACTAAAAAGAATAGTTCAGATGAACCATTTAACCATCACTACAATAACATTAACCATCATTAATTATAACAGTTGAAAATGAAAAGATAAATATTGTAGATATCAAACACTTACAATACCACTTGCAGAAATGTCTGAGAAAATATTAGCATAAGAACAAAAGGTGCCACCGACCATATTTAAACAATCAGTGGATTCATTGACGTACACACATAATCAAGAAATGAGTATTAGAAACAAAAGGATTTATAATTTCTTTTTAAATAAGATATCACCACTATGGCAGCTAAGTCAAATTGCACGAATACTTTATATGGTACTGTAACATTAAAATTCGAGATGTTCGAGTACTGGACAAGTGTCCAGAACGAACAGTTCTAATACTGCTTCAAGAACTAAAAATGTTTCTTATACGTTGACCAACATATGTTTAAAATAATTTAGTAGACAATTAAAGAGTTCGTTTCCTTCTTAGACCAGTTCAAAAGTATTCACAAAAATAAGATCATAGATCTTAACGATAAAATGTAATTCTTCGTAAATGAAACACAACAGTCAAGTTAATGTTGACTGCTTCCCATCTCGCTCTGATATGTAACCTGAAAAATAAGTACTTTAAAGCAGGGTTTTGGGCGAGATTGTTTGCTGTCTCAGTTATTCGGAAGTGACACATCAAATGCTTCATCTACACAAAAACTGTTGCCCATATTATACACAAGGGACAATCACATTTATATAATTTGAATAACTTGGAAGTCACCATGGATAAACTGCAGATTTTGACTTGATCCTCAAGAGTCCAGTATGAAACAAAACCATGTAGAGTATTGTTTCTGAATGATACAACTTCACCAGAATTACTAGTAACAACGAAAAATAAAAAAAGGTGCTGCTGGTAAATTTAAAACTTGTGGTGAAGTTTTTAGATCGAATACTGAAAAGGTAACCTCGACGAATTAGGATTCAAGGCGACTGGAGAAAGCTAGGTGAAATGAGTTAACAGAAGAGCAGAACGTTAAATCTTATTTCAATTGTGCGCCAGGACAATTGATAATGTAAGTTCATGGAACTTCCAAGAACTTCAGTAGCAGTGAATCACTCACGTGTTTTGGTGGTAATAACGATTGTGCACTCTGAGTGTCTTGCGGTTGTCATTGAATTGAAAGAACTTTAAAATCTTGTTGGATATTACAATAGTGAGATAAAGACATAGATCAAATCATTATCTCTTTTTTTAAATATTTGTGTGAAACAATAGACTTCAATTATAACGTATTATTATGGGTACATAACATATTTAATATTGTACTATGACAATATCGGTAATTAATGACATTATATTGTTTTAAGCATCTTGTTGTGAGGTTTCTCTAGGAACAATGAAGCTTATCACATTGAATTGTACGATCAATAAATGAAAATAATCAAGCAAGTGTCTCAGATATATTCACATCAATGGTTGTCCCTTGATGTGTTTGTATAGCTCCCTCCAACGTGGCCATCGCGTTATCCTGGTGGTGGTGGGACTTTACTTGCCCCAATTGTTTTTATTCATGGTAGAAACTAAAAGAGCCAAAATATCTTTAGCTGTAACTTCCTCTTAATACTGGAACATTTGAGGTCTTCCTCTGGATAAAGCCACCGGTACTGCATGCTGGAGTGATTCACGCTTTCTTGCCTCAAGGGTTATTTTATTATTCTTTTATTATCCATTACAATTTGAATATTAAAGCTGCCTCATGGTGGTCAAGTTTTTCTCAGCCAATCATCCACGTAATCTTTGATGTAGGTACAGAAAGGTCTCATCGTCGTGGTCCGCTTTGGGCGCTTCACCTTACTAAGGAGTATTGTTCGACACCTTATAGAGTGTCGGTTGACCTCCTAATGTGATAAAAGGACGATACTTAAAAACCATTAACCTAGTCTGCTTCATAGACAGAAAGAATCAGACTCAGGACAAATCGAAACAGGTTTCCCGGGAAACTTTAGAACAAGCTTCTTATTAAAATAGAAACACTATCACAGTGATATCAGAGTACACAACTAAATCTGTAATCTAAACCTCTCCTTTAATTTTTTTAAAATTTAAATTTCCGGTTTCATAATTATATTTAATTCTAAATGTGACTAACCATTTGATCTGGTTAGAACCATCTTCTAAACGTGGAAGACCATCTGATTCTAAAGAAAACGAACTATATCTGCAGACAATACAAATAAAATCCGAGTAAATTGAATGACATACCCCAGATAGGAAGGTCATCGATGTACATCTGGTACCAGTAAATATTCTTCACAGCGTAGACAAAGGCATTGTATCTCTCTTCATTTAACTCTATTTCGCAATAATCAGTTTTGGCAATGTCCGCTAAAAAATAACAACCATAATTAATACAATTTTGCTTTGAAGTAATTAATTTACAAATAATTAAAATAAAAAATCTGTCATTGAAAACATATAAATGCTAAATGTGTTAGAATAATATTCGCTTAAATAAAGCCAGTAAAAATAAAATTATTCAAGTTGAACAGGAAGGTGTTCGAGCTAATGAATTGTCACTTTCGAGTAGCACTGTTTAATTAGAAGAGCACTGAAGTATAAAATTAATAAAAAATGATTTAATTCCTCAAGGAACTAGGACAATTAACAATAAATATCTTACACCCAAGTGGTCTTCAGACTGCAACTTCAAGAATGTATCAGTCTAAAGTTACATTTACTATTATGAGGTAAACATATATATTATCATTCTCAATATACAACAATTAATATCACTATTTAAGAAAATTAATCTTAACTATTAGTCCCAGTTGTGCCAACATGACAAAAAGAAAACAATCATCTATTATATAGGGGTAACAATGCTAGTTTCTTATACGTCTTCGTAAACTACTTAAGTCGGTATTATACAAGAAATATAGACAAATTATAAGATCAGTCCAGAAAGGAACATAAAAATGAAAACTAGACAGTAGGGTACAACAGAGACACCTATCTGCGTGACAGTTCTATCATAAGGGAAAAGAAAACTAGACAGTAGGGTACAACAGAGACACCTATCTGCGTGACAGTTCTATCATAAGGGAAAAGAAAACTAGACAGTAGGGTACAACAGAGACACCTATCTGCGTGACAGTTCTATCACAAGGGAAAAGAAAACTAGACAGTAGGGTACAACAGAGACACCTATCTGCGTGACAGTTCTATCATAAGGGAAAAGAAAACTAGACAGTAGGGTACAACAGAGACACCTATCTGCGTGACAGTTCTATCATAGGGGAAAAAATTATGATACCAGCATGTCAGACGGATAATTATATTTTATCAGTGAATTCAGTTTATGGGCTACTAATCAAGAAGGTACACAAGAGGACAAAGTCCATTCCATCAAAGAAGGAAATCATGCGAAATACACTGATAATCAGGAGACCTATTAACATTAAATAGAACGAAATATCTTGAGTGTATATATGATAAGAAGAGATACCACTTTTTGGAAAGACCACAAGTTTAGATTGATGAATAAAGTGTCAACAATAACTTATGAATTAAAAAAGAAATGAAAAAAAACACATACAAAGGCTCTTCTCTCACAAAACATAGGATAGAAAAATGACAAATTAAGAATGAAGAGATGTAGTCAGAATTGTGGAGTAGGAGTCGAGTTTAATTTATCGAGAGTCGGTAGTTCCTACTCTTAATTAATTAATTAATAAGATACATAAGTATCTCTGTACTTCTCTATCTCAGCTGGTTTTGGGTCCAATTTTTTAAACAAAAAATGACACTGAATACCTATGCCATAGTATTTGTATATACGGTATCTGGGCACCATAATTGAACAGTATGGTTGCTTTGTTCATTATTATATAAAGCATTATGGTTGCTTTGGTTACAGAGATATAATGTAACTAAGCACTTTTAAGAAGAGGGAGGCTAAGGAATGTATGAGGTTTTTTTTTATTCCAACTATGACTTCGATATGTTGGGACCAGAACGGAAACACATAGGTCTGATACTTGTCGTCAACTTCAAGAACTGTTAGTCCGTTACGGTTGATGAACTTTGAAAACGAATAATTACCACCGACAAAACGTGGATTCCTATTTTAATGCTGAGACGAAAAGTCAATTCAAAGAATGATGCAAGCCTTAAGTTCCATGTTGGAAAGGTAATGCTAAGAATATTCTAAGATTGCGAAGGGATTATCAGGTTACATGCACTACAATTAACGCAGAATATTATTATAATTTATTAACCGGGCCACTGCGACAGGCACTTGTCAAAAATCGGACTGGAAAGTGCATAACCGTCCGTTATTGCAACAGGATTATGCAAGACTACACACCACAAGAAAAACGAAGTATGTTTTCAATGATATACCATGGGAATTGCTTCCGCACCCGGCTTACTCTTCTCATTTTGCACACAGTAATTATCATCTGTTCTCAGAAAAAAAATCTTATAGAAAAAAAAACTTTCGATTTGAAAGTTTAACTGTCGTAAAACATGCCATAAATAGGTGGATTGAGGAGTCACTAAATAAGTTTTTTGATAACGGCTTAAACAAATTAGTTTATCGTATGTTGAAAAAATACATTGTAATATTAGAAAATTAACAAAATAATAGCTAAATTCCTAGAACTTTGGAAACATCCTATGTAGATGATATTCTTAAACAGATAGGGAAATTTTTAAATATGGCTCTGGACTTAGATAGCTGAACTAAAATGCAGGCTTAAAATAAAGGCATGTATTGGAATTACTGAAATGATGGTCTTTTGTTTTTAAGTTATTATGAAATGGAATAATTAAACATATTGTATGTCAATAATATCATTCGTATTAGGAATGATTTTACAAATGAGTCACTAAAACATTTATGTATTTCTCTTGAGAATGTCGAATGTTACGTTTGAGAATGTCAAATACACCAGATCCATGGGACTCGAATCAGTTACAGATATTTTTTGGTAAACAGCTATACCTTGATTTAATGGTAATAAAAATCATAGTCAACTGGTATTAGAAAGAAAAAAACGAATATTATGAAGGATCTGAAAATGAACTTTCAGAGCTGGTACCGCTTTTATTAACTCTTCCTTATAAGAAAATGGAGGAACAAACTGAAACCTGAACTAAAAAGAAAATGTTTTATGGATTTTATCTGCAATTTTTGTTCCTATGAAAAAAGGTGAAATGTTTTCCTTTGAATTTTAGAATAGGTCAACGTTGGCTTCAGAATGTATGAAGGAATTTCTAATCAAAATTATTTCCATCTTAACTCATTTAATTTAAATCTGATTGTGTTACAGTGAAAGTTGTACATATACGTTTTCAGAGTATAAATTCTTAATATCTAGGTATTTGAATATAGAATATATAAAGACATCAATCAATACACAAATACAAAGGACAAATCAGTGTACTTTTTGATCAGTCGTTATTACAGCTCTCTTTCTCATGCTTGTTTATAATCATATCATCTATATTTATATTCTTATAGTAGTTCTATTTGTATACTACTATTTATTAATCTTCCTAATATGAGAATCGACAGAGGATTAGAGGTCCTAGCTTAAATAAATAAATGGCCATATGTTGCAATAACCTGGTAACTGTGAAAAGCAGTTGTAAACAATGAATAACCTAAAGTGCTGGTTCTATAATATTTGAGTCTTTTAATTAATCCATTGGCATAGTCTACATATTTTTTTTTTTTTTTTTTTTTTTTGAAAAACAGTAAAACTCACAAAACTTTGATCCACAAAGTGGGCACATCATGAAAAAGGTTGAGAAACACTTTGAATGTTTCACAAGTTGAGAACCCTCTGACTCAAATCAATAAAAACCATTTTGTTGAGAAGAATGAAATATCTCGCAAGACAAGAGTAGGCCAGAATCGGAAAGAAGAAAGCAAAAAAAGAAGTTTGAGTTTGTTTTTGGTATAAACTCTTCATGATATGCTGTTTTTCTTTAATATCTTGAATAGACCAATACAACTACTGAACTTTTTTATCATTAAACTGTGTAAGTATTTTATTGAATTAAAAAAGCAAAAAAAGGAAATGATTACTATGGTAATAGACTATATGATGTAAGCATTTAACTAATATTGTAACTGGGTACTAATTACTTTCTTGTTTTCAATATTGCTGACAGAGCCAGCAATTCCATGTTTACTAAAATGATTCATTTGAAACAATTATTTGGTACAACATATTTCCATAAGTTGTTGAGAAGGGATTAGACATGTGCTTTGCCTCCTCCGACAGATTCTTATACATAAATACATAGAAAATTAAGTAACTCACATCTAAATTCAATTTCAAGCCCACTAAAGTCCAATTCAACTCCCTGAATAGCTTCTCCAATTGTTTCATGGTAATGACTTATAGTGTCACCTTTCTGCCCTTTGCAAAATGGGAGTGAAAAATAAGAATATGTCTCTTGTCTATTATAAAACGGTCCCACAGTGTTCATCCAAAGGACAACCTCATCGTTCACTTCATACTGTAAGAAAACAAACAAAAATAGAAAGTTTTAAATCCTTAAATTATATTTTAAAAGCTTTTTATAAAATGAACCCAACCTAATTAATCAAGATTATAAGTTAAATACACTGATTTGAATATTAGATATGACTGAATCCTGATTTCAATTTGAGGCTAATTGGGAAATTGGAATCCACACTAAACAAAACATCTCATAAAATAAGGTAAAATGTTCATACAACAAAACATACAAAAATCAAAGAAAAACGCTTACTATTCAAAAATAATATTTCAGTAAGAAACCAATAAATTTAACTAAACCGGCACAATTATTAAAGAATTACTATACAAGATAATTATGAAATATATTAATATATTATTAAATACCTTATGATTATGTTCATCTGGGTTAGCACTTTTGAATAGTGTAAAACAAATAATTAAATAAGTAATTTTTGAAGGCATGGCACAAATATTTTACAATTAACCAGGTAATTCATAAATAAATAAATAATGATATTAAAAAAACATAACAATTTTAAAAATAATAAAAGTTATAATCCATCACGTCAAATACACAGCAGATGATATTAACTGAGGCTTACAGTGTTGTTCCAATACGTGTTAAAAATGATTTTTTTTTAACCACTACTCATATAGAGCAATGAAAAAAAATCTAAATTGTAGAGAGAAAGAACAAGAAAAATTTAAGCGTTTATGATATTTCAATAATAAAGATAAACATTTTTGTGTATATGTTGGATGCCTGCTAGTTGGCGCTGTTTCTCTCTGTCAGTTAGTTGTTTACCTTGACTCTTAGAGTTAGTTAGTTGTAGTGGACTTGCGTAGCGTTCCTATAAATTCTAGCTTCTTTAATATTAACTCCTTCTACTTGTTGGAAGGGTGATATTGCTTCATGCAGATTGTGTCTTCAAAAAATATTTGTGTGCCTCAATTTCTCACTTTTCTGGTACGTATATTATTTTAATTTGTTAGATTGTACTTTGTAGTGTTTAATTTTTATTCATGTAATCAGTATCCCTACATTGTTAATGTATTCGTTTGAGTGCCAATTGTCGTTTCTATTTCAAGTAACATGTGACATATTTTTCGCATTGGTTTAGTATAAATACTAAGAATTTCTTTGACGATCTGCTTTGTATTTATCATTTATATCGTCTTCGCTTAATAATGAATTTCATGAGTGATGATCTTATTTGTCCTTACTCAATTAACTTAAGATTTATCGTGGTTTAAGAGTGATTAATATCAAGTTTTCCTTTGTATTTTGTTTGGAGAAAATATAAAGTATCAACAACTTCACTGGCCTAGTTCATGTACTTTTATATCATTCGTAGCAAAACATATGCAGGTCGATGTTGAGAGTTGAATTTATATTTTAATATAATGTTAAAATTGAACTATTAATCCGAATTTTAACTCTTAAGTTGTAGGATATAAAGAATTAAGTCTATATTTTAATAAAGGAACAAGTAAATATTCTAACCTTTAGTACATAAACTTAGTGATTATTAACTTAAAGGATAAAGTAATAAATCTGAAAGAAGTCAAATTTACTTGGGAATAGACTTCTGAACTAATTTTCAACCAGTGAGTCCATAATAATACATGATTGTAAAAAAAAAAATAGAATATTTCCTCGTTTTATTTCCAAATGCAGATATGATCTGTATTAAATATAAAACGTTGGATGTTATTTTTGAAATGAAAACATGATATTCTGTTACCTGGAAAAGGAACTTCGTAATGTCCTAGGGGTGGGTGGACACGGTTTTGACGTCAAATGCAGGTGACTGACTCATACGAAGAAAGCACCCTGCTCTTATCGCTCCGATCTATTATTAAAGCCTGTTTTCATTACATTGCATTTATTTTTTTTTTATAATGACTCACATGTATTGAATTCGTAATGAAAAAAGCTATATGTTTGTATTGAATAGTCTGAGAAAATTGCAGGAATAAATCTCTGTGTCATATTAATAAAAATGAAACCATGGTGCAAATGGTCAAAGACATTACCTTTATATTATATATATATATATATATATATATATATATATACCATGATAAACGAAAAACGGTCCGGCAGGACAAATAACAATTAAAATAAGCAGTGACACATAAACAGAAACACAACAAAGACTCACTTTTCAATATTTCGACCGTAATGGCGGTCGAAATATTGAAAAGTGAGTCTTTGTTGTGTTTCTGTTTATGTATATATATATAAAATGTTTTAACATTCTTTTACTTTACTGTAAATAAAGGTCACTGATCATACAATCATATGGGGGTGGTCACTTAAAAATATAATAGGCCTGTGCAAGAATCATTTGGATAGCCATGAAATATTTTAATATATGGATATACCATATAATCACATAGTTAGGTACAGAAGAATACGTGTAATGGACATACGTTAATATAGAAGAATCACATGGCTAGATCACGTACTAAACTAGAATCACTTGGGTGATCTACGTACCGTACGATAGAAGAATCACACAGGGGACTACGTACTAAAGTGGAATACTAAGGTAGGTATTCCACATGACTTGATATTCCGTAAACTAAGCAAGTATAACATGAATAGGTGAAATACCGTATTACAGATGACTTACTAATATCGCAGGTAATATTAGCACTTCTGGAGATCATCGTAGGTAGGCCTCAACGTAATATCTCGTATACTCAACAAGAGTAGGTCCTGTACTCGTTAAAGATGAATTACGTATACTAAGAAGAACCACATGTATGGGTTATGTAGGACAATAATTACATGAGTAGACAATAGAAAAATATGATAGAACACGTATAAAACTAGAATAATTTGGGTTTAACAGATACGACTTTATTGGAACATATTTGTTGGCCACTTACAGAAATATGTAACCACATGAGTAGGTCATTATCATGCTAAAGAAGAATCACATGAGTATACCGCGTACTGAATGACATGTGTTGGCAACACTAAACATGTAGGATATACTTCTTAGAAGAATTACATAAAGACTGCAGAACTATACTGGACTCACTTGTATTGCCTCGTGTGTTACTGTGGACAATATTAAATGTAGGGAACAGTCACATGAGGGGGTCACGTACCAAACTAAATAAAGAACCTACTAGACTGCATTTGTGTACTACATATATTTATATAGATGTGCTCTCTAATCAGGATTTCATCAATTTTCTAGGATAAAAAATTGACCGAATCCCGATTACAGAGTACACCTTTTCTATCAAACGGTAGATATATTATTGAATCTGCTATATATATATATTTATATCCTAAACACGTGAAATAACAATCAATGATCAAACCACAAATGAAATTGGAAAAGAAGACTAAGATCTTTCAATCGTAACAAGCGGTCTTCGTCAGAGTCAAAAACACAAGTGAGTCAGTTGGGTTTTTGACTCTGACGAAGACCGCTTGTTACGGTTGAACGATCTTAGTCTTGTTTTCCCATTTTCACGATGAATCACAAAAACAGAACTAAGGAACAAACACACTTAAGTGTTTGAAGTGAAATGTTTGCTGTCCTTTTGGATCGTTTTCCTGCTTATATATATATATATATATATATATATTGTTCTTGATAAAAGTATCGACGGTTGAACAGAAACAAAACTAAAGTTTATCAGGACTCGGTCAGTTCTTCAGATTCAAATTAAACTCTCTTTGACAACGTTTCCGTTTTTACTTAAAACCTTTTTATAGGCCAAGCACGTTGTGGATTCAACGGCAACTAACATATTGTGTCCAGTTTGGATCGTCTTTCCGTTTATTAAGTATATATATATATTCGAGGTTTGGTCTAGCTTCAATAATACAACACCTTTAAGCCGACCTTTCGTCTATATTTAAAGAATCAGTTGGGCAGGTTATGTGCCATACATAGATAGGTACATATGAATATAATAGACCACATGCTAGACAAGAACCACATGGATAGTGCACGCATTAAGGGTATGAGTAGACCAGG
Organism: Hermatobates lingyangjiaoensis; assembly: GCA_026182355.1. Taxonomy (NCBI): domain Eukaryota; kingdom Metazoa; phylum Arthropoda; class Insecta; order Hemiptera; family Hermatobatidae; genus Hermatobates; species Hermatobates lingyangjiaoensis. The sequence continues at coordinate 1,068,574 of JAPFBL010000098.1, read as the reverse complement.
TTCTAATCTAGTAATGAATGATATTATATTTTAAAGGATTATAATTAAAATAATGGTTTCATTAAATATTAATTACAATTTAATTTGTGGCTAATTATCTTGTTAGATTATTCTAATGGCTGGTGGCCTTTGAGGTTAACGACCTCTCACCTATACGATGTACGAGATATGATAGTTGATTCCTCTTATTATAGTGTATCCAATGACCTCAGGGCCATCAACAACCTCATAATTACATGTTGTCAAGGTGGCCATTTGCACACGACGTTACATATGCAGAGTAAACGTTTCACATTATCTTCACGTGGTTACGTTCTGTTTGTTATTTCAGAAATGTAGTTTGTAAACTAATAGTATTTACTTAAACGTTTTGTGAAGCAGATTGAATTATAGAAGCAGTGATAAATGATATTCGGATTTTACATTTATATACGTGTATCAACGTCTCTCAACAACAGTGAGATAATCAGAAATAGAACTAAGATCTTGAAACCAAAATGACTACCCTCGTCTAAGACACACGGTGAATTGTTAGAATTCATCGTAAAATCCTGACCAGTAATTTTTTCAATAGTTTTTAGTCTATTTCGTGCAATGGTTTAGGCTTTGATTTGATTTAAGTAGCAGTTTGCTTCTCAACGCGAGTACTTCGCACTTCTTCCCTATGACGACGGATGTCGAAATATCGAAGTGAGTTCTGTAGTGTCTTTCTGTGTTCTTTTCTATGTGTTAAAGTGTTATATTATTATATATATAAATTTATATATATATATATACAAAACAAAAGTTTATCGGGACTCAGTCAGTTCTTCAGGTTCTAATTAAACTCTCTTTGCCAACGTTTCCGTCTTTTTTTAAAACCTTTTTCATAGGCAGAAGTATAAATTTTGAAACAGAAAAACTATGTATTACATTACCATTTATTTTGCAAAGAAAAATAGTCTGTGGATTTCAACAACAACAACTGTAGTTTTAATGAACTCGTGACACTGAACTGTGTCATTATATTATATATATATATATATATATATATATACTTTTTCGTTGGAAATACGATCCAAAACGGACAAATATAGTTCAATATGTATATATATTGTTTATATATATATATATGATGAGTTTACATCGGCCAGTGGACGCATTTACGTCTCCGTTCCTTCATTCTTTCTCCTTTTATTTTATTTTCTTTCTTTCTACTCTCCTGAAGACGGCAAGACGCCGAAATAATCGAGATTCGTGAGTGTTCGTCCTTTTTCTTGTGTTCTCTAGCTGTAACTTTAATTATATATATATATTGTTTATATATATATATGTAGTGAGTTCAGTGGTTTCCTTTCTATGTGTTCTTTTTTAAATTCTAGTTTATATATATATATAATATATATATATATATATATATGTATGTATAATTAAAATAAGCAGCAGCTTCTGCATTGACCAGTTTCTTGTTGACACTCTCTAGTTTTGGTATCACTTTGTGGTGAGACTCTGGCAGCTTCCAAAGAAGTTTTAGCGAAAGACATTAACATGCACAATAAACTTGAGGTGAACCACGAAAACACTTGAATAAACCACTTTTTTAAAAAAAAGTGGTAAAAAGGTAACAGGAAGGGCACTGTGTTTCCAACGGAAGACCGATGATTCATTTGTGGCAGCCAAACATAAAAAGCATTGCACTGGCTGCAGTCCAGTCAAGTTTGTTTTTATATATATGATTTATATGTAAAATGACCCTGTAGGAACACTTGGAAAGAACTGATTCAGTTCCCTATTGTATTTCGACTTGCTAGCAGGAAGTGTATGTGACGGCCGTCAGGCAAGGGTTCAGTTATGCATACTGTAGAATATGAATGTATGGTCCAACCGGACTTAATCAAACTAAAACTGGTATACAACAAAACATTCACTACGATCGATATATACCAACAACAGATAGTCATCAGTTAGATATTTACTCAGTCTGACATATCCAAATCGATTTGAATTCAAGATCGAAATATTTAGCCATTCAATTTCTGCTTCTAACTTTTCTTTTATCAGTTAACTTTAATTTATTAGCATGATATTAAGGTGCCAGGTTAACCGTGAGGCAACTTGTTCGCCTTTGGACTCGTAAATCCGGGGTTCAATACCCACCTTGGCATCGATTTATTCACGTGGGAGGTGAATAAATGTATGTCCCTCGGAGAGGACGTTAAGCCATGTATCCTGAGCCTGTACTTTGTTAGATAGTACTTGTTAACAAATCGTTGTCAGATCCATACTCTGACTAAATGCACTTAAGTTCGGAAAACTTTCAAACTTCCAATGTAGTATGTTCATTGTGTGGTATCAAAAAGGGCCAATGTTCAGTGTGTTCCCTTGTTTTTTTTTTTTTAGTTTTTATGCTTTCCTCACGGGTAGTAACCTTATCATGAGGGAGTTTATTTTCGTTAACCTGTTCCCATTTGATTACAGGTCTTCTCATACAGTGTTATTTGGACTGCATATATGTCAGTTATAATTCATCGATTGGTAGGTTGTTTATAAAACCAAAGAAGTTTTTGCTGTACTTGGTGATTAGGTTTTCTTTCTTTTCCGGTCACGTTCCTCCTTGTAGGATGATATTGTGTTCCCTTGTGAGACTGCCACTGCAACCTAACCTAGCCATGATATATTGTTTTATTTAATTATGCATTATTTATTTAGTAAAATGACTTTAACTTTTTTTTTCAAATAACTGCTTGATTTTAATTTTATATTCTGAGTATGATAATAATTTTAGCATAGCCTTTATTAATAGGTCTACACGATGGCAACATTATACACCCAAAATGAAATAACTCGTTAATTGTTTGATATGATTAAAACACTTAAAGTTCAAAAATTAAGTTTTTAAACTTAAAAAATTTAAAAATTCTCCAAATTAATTTTTTTTTATTTTTCATTTACTGAAAGTATATTAAGAATTTGAATAATGAAAGAAATAATGATTTTGAGATTTTTTTTTACACATTTTGAGGTTTCCTCAATCACCTTTTAATCTCAAATTGGACAATTTTTAATGAAATTTGACGATATATGTTGTGAGGTGTGGAAAATAACCCATTTTTGAACAATATTACCTCATGGAAAAGGTATATGTACTTTATGTCAAATCGGGCTGTACATTTTCCCATTATTATTATTATTTAGGAAATATTAAGTCTTTAGAGTTTCGTTATTTTGTTGTCTTATAATAGTATTAAAAGATTAATATATCAGTAATGTTGGATTATTGTGGAAGACGATGTAAATGTGTAATTCTTGCGTTCTCCCTTGTAGTCGTTTGTTGGATTTATTTACTTCAATTTCATATTAATCTTAGTCTTCTCAATAAGTAACTTATTTCAGTTTTATGACTTTTTACAATTAGTACAATAATATTTAGATTTATATTTGAAGATAATGAATTGAATAAAGTATGTACATATACTAATTTAATTATCAAACCACAATATGAAATGAGAAAACAAGACTTAAGATCTTCCAACCGTAACAAGTGGTCTTTGTCAAGAGTCAAAAACCCAACTGAAACACTAGATGCAGAAAACATCTGCTGAAGGGTTGAGAAGAGTGGTATTTTAAAAGGGTGAAAGTGCAGGAAAGGACAAATGCCCAGAAAGGGATTTTTTGGGAAAACAAAGTAGTACAGTAAGAAAGAGTAAAAAACTATCCGCTAGCTGTCAACCCTCTTAGAAGAGGCTATTGCCCTCGTAACGAAAGTATCAAGTTTGAAGAGACCGTTACTAATGTTTATAATATTTGATCAATTAAATTTAATTAGAGACGATTCAATAATATTTCTTAACAACATTGATTTTTCATAGGTAATAAATTTAGCTCCTGTCGAATCAATATGATGATTTTCACTTTTTATATCCAGCAATAAGGCACTACTTTTTTCCTGTCTACTTACGTTGTATTGGTGTTGTTTTACACGTATCTTTAATGCTTTACCAGTTTGACCAATATAAATTTTATGGCAATTTTTGCTGGGAATTTTATAAATACCACCGGACTCTAATTTCCTGCGAGAGTTTTATGTGAAATCTATATATATATATATATATATATATTAATTTAAATGAAAATTAAATGAATCATTTCTTATTGCTGTTTACTTAGTTATTATCTCTAAAATGATAACGTTTTTGAGAATGTAATTGACTGTGCCGTTGGATTGTTGGCGCATGTGTCTTGCATCGCTTGTTACTGTTTTCTTTTGAGGATTTGATTAGTAATATTATTGAATGATTGGTTCTAATTTTAATCATTATTCATCGTTGCTTGTCCCAATGACTGTCGCATATATGCACACTCATTCTGACGATTAGAGTAGGCCAGTTCAGAAGGCTTATTAATAACTAAAGCCGTCTGGGTATTGCACAAAGAACAAAAGATTATTTTAAGTTGAGTCAATAAAATTAAGAACTCCTGAATTTGTTGGTGGGATTACGGAGTTTCTCGAAACACTTTTTGAAAACTATTGACATAAATTATTTCTGTATTTTATCACACAAAAAAAGCGTGTTTTATGGCTTTTTGTGTGACTGGTCTTGTCATATTCAGGTCGTCAAATGTGGCACACGATTTTAAATAATTTCTTGAAATTGTTAGGGATTTGTTTAGTACAGTGGCAAAAGTGCTCGCCTCTGAACTGGTATATCCGGAGTTCAATACCCTCTCTGGGACTCGATTTATTCACGCGGAATGTGAATAAATCTGAGCTTGACGTCTCTTAGAGAGGACGTTAAGCTGTCAGGTACTCACAAACGATGTCTACTCAAAATACAGATGAGTTAGGCAAAATTTAGGACTCTCAATATATAATGTTCTCTGTGTGGACTCACAAAAGGTCAATATTTGGCCTATTGTGGGACTGCCACTGTAACCTAACCTATTAAAATTGATGGGTTTTTTAAAACCCTATTAAAAATGGTTTTTTAAACTAGACACCAATGTTTTCTTGAGGTAGTGTTCTGTATTACTAAAGGTATTTGAGAAATTCTAACTTTCATTGACGTCGATAATATATGTTATACGTTATTATCCATAAGTTGGATAATACGTAACCGCATTGCATTTGTTTAAATAATTAAAAACATATATTAATAGTCATAAGAATTGACTCGACTGAAAAATATATCTGCAATTTAAGAATAAATCATTGGGTAAACCTTGTTGGTTTATCATGTGGTCTTATCTAACACAATGTGGTTTTGGGGTTATTTGTATGCGTATTTTGCTAAATATCAAGCTTTGTAACTTTCTGTTCAGATACGTTCATTATATAACTTAACAACTTATTAATCTGCATGATATTTACATGGCTACTTTATAATTATTAGTAATTACTTGCACAATCAGTCAGGTTTTAATCATGCTGATCAATTATAACTTATGAATCATAATGAAATTTTCCACATTAATTTGAATTACTGTAATTATTATTATTATTATTAACAATTTGAAAGATCGAATCCAGTTTTAAATATATTGATCGTTTTGAATTAATTGGTACAAATGTAATTTGTGTGACTAATTTACATTAATTTATTATTCTTAATCCATTAATCCAATTAAATGTATGACTGATTTATAATTACCAATTATTAGTACTTCGTAATCGAATCAGGTTTATAAGCTGATATAATTATTTTTAATTTTTAATATAATTTCTTATAACATTATATAATATACCGATTATTTTCATAGTCAAATCAGATTTTAAAAAAGTGACCTTTTTCTAATTTATTAATCCCAAAATAAATTTGTATAACTAATTCTAATTTGCTAATGGTTAGGTGTACTATAATCAGGTTGAAATAAGGTCATAATTGATTCAATTGAAATATGACTACTTTGTAATTACTAATAATAATAATATTATTATTATTATTTGTAATTCCCTCTCAGTGGAATTGGTTTTTTAAAATTTGTTCGTAATTTATTTCTTAATCTGGCTGTTGCATTTCATATTGAAGTCTGTCTTTTTTGTTGCTTTATGATTTGTATTTGAAGTGGCTACTTTTTAAAAGAGAAGTTATGTATGTCGTCAATAAATGATCTATATTATTTTACTTGACTTATAGTTTTTTTTTTAATTTTGTACGAATATAATGATCTTATTTGTTTAAATCAGGGCTTCTCCATCTTTTTTACCACAGGGTTCATTCATGAATTAAAGAAAAATTCTGGGGCGCACTTTCGATTTCAATGTGGGAAAAAAGAGCAGTGAAACTTAGGTAGTGTAAAATTAGCGCTAATATTTAGGAACTTGTTCAGTTTAAATTGTCAACTGATGAAGTCTTTCTCTGATATGGAAACCACGTACTTGAGATAGCAAAATATATGGATGCAATATAATATTTATATATTATTCAAAAAACCGCATTATTTAAATAAGATTTCTTCGGTCAAGAACTGTAATTGCATCTATCACGGGGGTGGGCAACCTCTGGCATGCGTGCCAAACTTGGCACGCCGATGACTTGTCTCTGGTACGCAAGAGAACAGGTTACCCTTAGCACAGATGCAAGCACATGTTACCCTAAGCACAGACAAAAAAAAAAACTACTTTCCTTGGGGTTTAAGCTTTCATGCCATGACAGTGTATGTACGTCCTGGAGGTGAAGAAGTTTCAGCTCTACGATGCTAATAGAGGTCTCAAGAAAATGAAGTTGATCTTGTTGCCTTCTTTTTTTTTAAAAGGTTAAATAAATTTTTTTCCTGTTTTTTTATACTATGTTTTATTGCACTGAGGTAATTTATTATTTTTTCGTTTAAAAAGTTCTTAAGAGATACCAAATATGTTCTAAAAAAAAAATGGTTGTCACGTGGAAAAAGTATGTCAGAGACTTGGCTGATTTTGGCACGCACTCTCAAAAAGATTGCCCACCTCTGATCTAACACTTCAACTAATCAATGTAGCGCCTTAGCAACAGGGTTAAGAACGCCTTTATTAACCACTGAGTCAAGTTTGATGCATAACTGACTGCTCACCTTCCAGTTGAGGCATTTTTGTTTATAAGTCCTATTAACTTTACATTTTTCTTTGAAATTCGTTCCCACTAGAAATTAAATATTTTGAGAAACACCAAATTATCAACGTCTTATTAGAAATGATTAAACTTTTGGATGAAGATTTTAAATGAACAGTATCCAGAAAGAAGTTTCAAGAAGATAATTCCTATCAGGGAAAAGGTAGTAAATAATTAGCATGCGCAATGCAGCATAATCAATTGAAGTTTAGCCAGGATTCATTGAAATCAATTATTTACTTGTCAGTAGTAATGTGTAAAACTACATACTTTCATTAAAAGTATTATATTACCTATTGTTAAAAAGATTTCACATAAACACGTGAAATAACAATCAATGATCAAACCAGGATAAGAAATCGGAAAACAAGACTAAGATCTTTCAACCGTAACAAGCGGTACGTACTTAGTACTTAGTACTTAGCCGTAACAAGCCTCTGTGGTACTAATAATAGGGTTTTATTTCATTTACAAATGCCCAATAAACTTACTCCGTTTTTTTTTTTTTTTAATGGGTCGTTCGCAAAAGGGACTAGACATGCCTTGTTTTAAACCATGTAACTGGACAAATTTCTTCTTGTTTGGTGTGTTCCTTAAAAAAAAATATATACTTTTAGTTATTTTTGAATTATTTCCCATATAAGTATAAAAAGTTTGACACCCAGTGGTTTTGAAATATTGTAAAGGTTTGGATTCAAATGGTTGTTTGAGGGTCTCTTATTTTACTAAAGATAAGAAGCATATAATAGATAAAAACGAAAAAGAAAAAGTTAGTTGTTTGACCCGATAAGGGATATTATTTTATTTAAAAGTTGACTTGTTTATAACGTTGGATAACTTTTATCAACTTTAATAGAAATAAACATGGTGAAAGGGAACAGTTTTGTCGTGTGTGACAAAGTAAAAGTGTTTTGTGAGATGTGTGTGTGTGTGTGTATGCGACTCTAGTCCGAGGAGGCGCTGACATGCGCAATAGACTCGCTTCCGAGTCACTCCACCCCCCCCCCCCTCACCCCCCTCCTACTATCTCTTCCTCGTAGAATCCCGTTTACGAAATTGTCCTTCTGATTTCATCATTCCCTTCCATCTACTACATTCATTTCTAAATAATAATACCAATGTTACTTTAAAGGGTGCAGTTATACCGTGTCCTCAACCCTCAGATTTCTGGTATTGCGAAATACCAGTGTTACCTTTAAGCAGTGTTTCTTAAACTTTTTTACTTCAGGGCGCACCTATGAAACCAAACCAAAACTTTGGGGCGCGTCACTGATTTTTATATAGAAAATTTAGTCCTGACATTTGATAACAGGAAAACTATTGGAAATTAAAATGTTCATTTATTTTTTTTAAGTAAAAGAATAAAGGGAGAGAGACAGAGAGAGTGAGAGGGAGGGCTAGTAAAAATGATTTAAATCCCGAGTAAAGGCAAAGAGGAAGTATTATCCATTGATGCTTAAAGATTAAAGAAATTTACCTTCCAGTTCAAAATATGAAGCGGCCGAGACTTGACTCAGACTTGAAAACCACATACTTAGTGTTTTCTCAAATAAATTAAAATGATACAAAAACTAAAATAGAAATCTGTTATAGAAACTTGATCTTCCGTTATCTTGGGGCGCACCTGGCTACCTTCCAGGGTAAAACTTGGGCTTATTTAACTAATTTTATTAACATTTAGGACAATTATTAGACCAATTTATTTTCTATATTAACATAATATCACTTATCATTTCTAGCATTCATATTTTAAGACATCTAACAATTATCTGAACATTCCTAAAAATTTAAAAATCTACTACAAATAATTTATAATCAGATATATTATTTTAATATTTACTATGCATTTTTGTTTTTATAATTTATCTAATATTTTAACCAAAACAAATTGACAAAACGATTAACTACTATACCTGAGCCCAACTTTGTTAATTGATAATCCCTCAGATAACATTTTTTATTCTACTATTACATTTTCTATTTTGATTAGTTATATATTTCAGTAGCGTTACTAATCTATCTAATGTAATAGGTATGGTTTGGTACCTCATTTATGATAAATTTGTTGCTAATTAATAAATTTAAATTGATGCTGATGGTACCATTTCTTTTCAGTATTGAAATACAGTTATTTATGACTATTATGTCTTCCAAGTGTTTTCGAAACAGTCATCCCAATTGCATTTCCATCGTAATTGACAAAAGTCAACTAGTTTCATTGAAATCATTGTTTATTCATTTCATGGGTTTAACAACACTAATGCTAGTGTACACCACCCCACATTATTAACGTTAACAATGAATTATTTTCATGTATCCCTTCTTTTTGTTTTTGATCTCTACATTTGAAATAAGTCAAATGAAATTAATGGTATATTTTGGACGCTTTTAACAGGGTTGGTGAGTCATGATTCTCAACAACCGACTCTGGGATATTTGAAAGGACCGACTCCGATGCGTTAATAATGACTGGATATATGTATACACAGGTTTTGAGATTTTTTTGAGGGTTATGTTCTATATATTAAAAAACTCTTCTTCGCGAACGTTTCAACATATATTTATGTCCTCCTCAGGGCTAAAACATTAATACATTGAGCGCAATTATTACGACTACATTAGTTCTATTGTTTGCTAATCGTAATAATTGTGCTCAATATATTAATGTTTTAGTTCTGAGGAGGACATAAATATATATCGAAACGTTGGACGAATAAGCGTTTTTTAATATCTAGACCAAAACCCTAAAAAAATCTCAAAACCTGTGAATATAGAGCGGTCAAGAAACAAACAAGATGTATATGTATAGAATTTTCGTATTTATGTTACATATAGACCAAAATGATAAATTATAAATACCAAGTGAATTGCCAGATTAATTTTAAATTCACAGAACGCTTTTTCAGGATTTAGGTCATAAACATACAACTCCTGATTATAAGCCGACGTTTCGCCAAAAGTTGTTTGGCATTTTCAAGGCTTGTTTTAGAGGAAACCCTATTTACCGGTCCATGCTTTTATGTAGCAGCATCATAACAGATACACAATATACAGGAATGGTTTTGTAACCTTCTTGTATATTGTGTATCTGTTATGATGCTGCTACATAAAAGCATGGACCGGTAAAAAGTGTTTCCTCTAAAACAAGCCTTGAAAATCCCAAACAACTTTTGGCGAAACGTCGGCTTATAATCAGGAGTTGTATGTTTATGACTAAAATCCTCAAGAACCCCTTCGATGAATTTGAAATATCAGTGGTCGAGAAGCTATATCAATACTAATTTTAAAGTCATAAATAACATTAGGGCTATAATTATGCCTTGTTGGTTTCGTTTTATGAACATCATTGAAAAAAATAGTTGGTAATATAAAATTATAATAATATAATTTCCATACATATTATTATAGGATAGTCTATTAATCAGAAGAAATTCATTATTGAAATACATAGAAGATACTCTATATTACATATTACTATATTCTATATTACATAGAAGATACTATAGAAGAAATACATATATTCCCTCTCTCATTTTAGAAATGCTTGTTTGCATCATAGCTCTGTAACCAAAGCAACCATATGTTCAAATATGGTATGCAGATATATGTATAAAAATACACTAGCCTAGGTGCTCAGCTTCAGATTATTGTTGTTGTAAATTTTTCCCTAAACCAGGTGAGTCAGAGAGGCACAGCACTTTAGATGCCTATGTTTCTTATTCATTTTTTTGACGAGTCTAAGTCTGTGGGAACTTACTAACTCTCTATAAATTTGATTCGACTCCGACTCCACAGCCCTGCATTAGGTCGCATAATGTAAGATGAAAGAGGCTCTTGTTTTCAGCCCAGAAGACATATTTTTAAGATAAATCATTTATGTATTATGGTTTCATAAGTTATTAATTGTTGAATGTACAGTTTGTTATACGTGTCTTACAGCTAATGGAACTAATCATTGACAAGTAATTTCAAGAAAGCTACAATATGTAAATATGTAGCTTTCCTACTCCAAATATGTAAATATTTCCAGATCTGAAACCTATCTATGGAGTAGCCTATTTGACAGTGCAATATGGTATTACTAAATTAAGAGATGATGAGTAACACAATGACAGAATTTTTAGCATTTCCTACAATACAGAGGAGTGAAGGTTTAAGGGATCTGCTACCTGCGCCCGGGCAGGTACTGAACATAATGATGTACCTTGAACATGTTGCCACCTGTCAGGCATCTTCCTCTTGAACCGGAACCACCTGTTCACTCATCTGAAGTGTGTGCTTTGCAGTTTAATGGAATTTCAAAATCCTTCTAATGCCGACTATCTTTTATATTGTTCACTGACATAAATGTCAAAATAATTACCTTGCTATAATTATTGTTTTGATATTTGAATATATTTTGAAATAATTGTTTCATTACACCTATACTGCTATTATTATATCAATACCAATATTGGCATCTCTTGACTAAACATAAAATCATTGCTAGTTCTTACCTAAATAAAAGTTAATCATTAAAAGTAATATTAAAAGTTCTTAGCTAAAAGTATACACCCTTCGGAGTATACCATTGACATTACTTACAGAACTAAGTTTAAGTACAGTAATCACTTCGTATTTGCGAGCTATAGCCCGTGTCGATGTAGAAAATTACAAATAATTGAATTGAGATTCATACCATACCTTTCCGAGCACCCAACCCGAAATGAAGTCTTCTTTTCTTCTAATCTTAAGTGAAAATGTTTTATTTCACTATAATTCCACTGCACTTATACGTGAATACTGTTTTTTCTGGTATACTATACTGAACTTCCTAAGTATTGAATTATTCATGAATGATAAGCTGGACTTACACGATGTGTGAATGCATAATGCAAAGAATTGAAGTAGTCGCTTGTATTACTTGTTGAGATGGCTTACTATCAGTAGATGTTAATAACCTTATTGAAACAAACAATGTTTACGTTGTACTTGCAATTAACAAAATAGTGTCGTGTTTTGTTCTACCATTGCATTAAAATTTTCTGATTATTTGTGCACCAAAATGTTCAGAAGTAAGTTATTGTTTTATATAACAAATACTGTAAAGAAAATAGTATACAGTAAAGGTAATATTAACTGTTGTCATTGAGTTGAGTCAGGAATTTTAAAACGAAGGAAGTAGGTTTTAAATTTACCTTGTCTACAATAATTAGTATAAACAGTAAGATTTTAATTCATTCTTAACATCTGTTTAAATTACAAATGCTCCTTGAGATTGAATATGAATATGGATTATATTTATTCATCAGCATGACTACCTGGTTGATTTGCTGCTGAGATAAGATTAAAAGATATCGCTCTGACTGGAGAGATCACGTTACGTTTATTGCCGAGGGTGTCATTAGCATGTCCTTACAGGAAACGGTCTGACAGCGCCTCCGGCCAGTAGATAAACTACCATAACACTTGAGACCTCTGATAAATAATCAGGACTGGTAGCAAAGTAACATTTCAACCGCTATTAAAACAAAGAAAATTGATAAATCTTGTTAAAGCAATGGTTGGAAGGTACACATAGGAATAATGAATACTCTGGCACATAATAGAGGTTATATATATATATATATATATATATATATATATATTATATATATAATATATGTAATATAATATATATATTATGTATATATATATTGTTGCATTCCACTGGTACACGTTAACGGACGTACCTCTTCTTCCTTTCTACTCGATCCAGTAAGTTTTCTCGTTTCTTCTATGTGTTGTCTTTTTCATTTATATATATATATATATATATATATATATAAAAAACTAACCGAAGTGACCTAGTCCTGATAGACTTTATTTTGTCTATCTATATAAATGATCAAACCACAATATGGAATAGGAAAACAAGGCTACTTTTAACCGTAACAATCGTTCTTCGCCAGAGTTAAAACCCAACCCGTGGTTTTCCCATTTCATATTGTGGTTTGATAATTGATTTCACGTGTTTATGTGAAATCTTATGTATATAGTTCAATGTACAGAAAGAAACATAGAGAAATTAAAATCACGTAAGTGTGCGATTTTAATTTCTCTATGTTTCTTTCTGCACATTGAACTATATTTGTCCGTTTCGGATCGTATTTCCAACGAAAAAGTGTATATTATATATAAGACTATCAATGAAGCATTTAGAAATAAAATATATACTTTCCCAGTATATGAATGGTCATAGGTAATTTAAAGAATGTCTGTATAAGTTAAAAATATCTTCTAGCCCACCTTGAGTATGCATCGCCGATACACTCGTGTCTCCTGGACCCTTGGTGTAGGAGTGTCGTCTGAGGGATCCATACATGTGTCGTCTGAGGGATCATATGTGTCGTCTAAAGGATCCATACATGCGTCGTCTGAGGGATCCATAAAGACTGGCTCTTATTCAGAGGGTTTTACTTTGTACGGAGGAATCACCTGTTAAATCTTCCACATTAATAAATATAAAGAATATTTAACATTTTTGTACAGTTTTGACCCTTAACAATGTTTTAATCGCAAGACATTCAGTGTGTTATTATCTATCCAACTTTTTATTATTTATATTCTTTTAAATTGACTTTACACGTCAAAAATTTTTATTTTATAAAAAGAAATAGTATTATTATATTGTACAAATAAGAATTATTGTATAAAACGTTTAATTAATGCATATAATACGATGTGGAACATGCAATTAAAAAATTAAGAAACACAACTTGCTTATTTGAAATGAGCATTATTTGACAGTTTCTAGAGGCGGTAAATAAATTACGTAGGATTGTGTATGACCTACCTTTGGAATCATTCCAGTCGCTGTGGGCTAAGCACCAATATAAGGTTTGAGTAAATCATTGTCAAGTTTAACAAATAGTACTGTTTTTAAATTATTCCTTATGATTATGAAATGTTATGTTCATATTACACTTGAAGATTTGCAATATAGATAGGAGCTGGTTATTCTTTTGAACATGTCGGGTTGAGGCCAGATGTTGAAGACTATCGAGTCCTGTTGTAACCGAAGAGGTCATCCTGTCGATGACACCTCCACGGAGTAAGTGGGTTTGTAGTTAATCATGTTCCGTAACAAGTAGAGTACTCACCACTGCTTCAGCTCTCTGGTGGGGTTTCCAGCTTGAATTTCCATGATAAATAACCATCAAATCGTGATTCCATGGAATATTTTGTGTCTGGCGCACTAATGCACACATGGTTTACACATGTGGCCGCTTGAGTTTGACCTGCTGTCCTGACACCATTGTTTTGCCTTGGTCGGGTACGCTGTCAAGCTATACTAGGTTTTTCCATGATTCGTTCCCAGTTTCTGTTAATGTGTGGCATGCCGTGAACTTTGCTTCTATTATGTAGTCCAGTCAAATGCGCTCACATTATAAACGTGATAATTATTACTATTATTATTTATTAGAATGGTAAAGGTCACAAAGAACAACTCTTTTATTACCTGTGGATGACTACATAGTAATCAGTGCAAAGACAACTCAACAATAAGTAATTTAATCAGTATCTGCTTTTTTTTAAAAAAAAAAGAAGAAAAGTCTCAGGTTGGACGTACAAAAGATAAGAAGAAAACGGTGTTGCATTACTAATGCAGTACAGCTTTGAGATAATGATACGGTACGTCACAGCTTTAAACTAAAACCCAGGAAACTTTTTTTTAATTGAAAAGGAGTATTAAATGTCCTCTTGCATTTATTTATCAAGCTTTCAATAAATTCTGAAGTACCGTCATGTGCCAGTGTTTTATCATTAATGTCCTTGAAAGTTTTTCCTGTTGCCTAGCTTTGATATTCTTATCTTTTTATGCTTTTGCTTCTCAAGGAAATAATTTTATCCTTCGGATTTAGATTGTTAAAAGCCTTTGGTAAACTTTCTTTGCTGTCGAACCTTTCTTCGACTTGTTGCGGCATCTCTTTCCTGTCGTTCAGTTAAGGAGCGATAATTTTTTCTGTAAAGAACTATCAGAAGACCTTTCCCCAGTGACATCGAAGGGTAAGAAGTTTGACTTTCTTGTTCATTTACTACGTTTTCAGTTGTGCGGTGCGAGTTTGTTCATTCTACATTAGTAGTCCTAAATATTACCTTACTGAAGTTTATTAGAATAGAGATTTTTAACAAATATCTGACAAGGTAGAGCAGGCATGCTCATACATTTTCTACATTCGAGCTACTCATGAAATGAACAAGTCACAACTATCTATCCCACTGCATTTATTTAGAAATATATATATTAAAAAAATCTTTGAAGTTTTAACGATCTATGTAATATTTAATCGAGAAAAAACCCCACATCCCATTTCTTATAAAAGTGATATGTTTTTTTCTCTTATCCTATCCAGTCTCCCTAGTCATTTTTATAGCCTTTTTTAATTTTTACGAGAAAGAATTAAAAGTGAAGAGTTAGAGGCAACTTAACGACTAGTTTATTAGCTTTAATAAACCAATACACATTGACCTAAGTATCATAAACATCAGAATTGATTGAGACTTGAGATATATCAATCAGAGACGAGAAGAGTTATAGGCTGATGTTATTTTGTTAATGTCATGCCATCTACCAATAATACCTTGGTGCTCGACTGGTAGATCGCGATCTACGTATTGAGTACCTCTAAGGTAGAGGATAGATATCAACTGCTTTATGTCCTTACGATGAACATGTACCTTTTCATATACTAATATAATTTTGTTATACAATATATCTGTACATAATTAAGTAATTAAATAAGACAAACTAAATTTACTGAAAAGAATACAAATGAAAGAGATTACAAAAGCTCACTACTACATTTCGACTGCCTCGTCAAAGTGAGTAGTCACTTGTCTTCGGAGCCACTCACATTTTTCTGCCTTATGACGCAGCAGTTGACATATAGTAATCAGTTTTAGTGATCCCTTTTAAGTAAGTTTTATGTGATATATATATACTTAAAATAAACTGTGACACATAGACTGAAACATAACATAGACTCACTTTTCAATATTATTTCGACCGTAATTACGGTCGTCCTCAGCAGAAGAAGTGAATGACGGAGGGACGACAGTCAACTGTATATATTATACATTAATATAATTTTATGTTATATATATATATATATATATATATATATATAAAAGTTCGAAAACAAAGAAAAGTGACACATAGAGAAAGAGGCACAATTGCTAACTGAAATTTTCGGATAATCCATCTTAAGGAGAAAAGAGAGTGGAAGACCAAGCACGACAGAAACGCAACGACCCCTTGCTAATTTGACTTAGCAAGTGAGTCTGTCTCTTTCTCTGTGTGTTGCTACTCTTCATTTTTGAACTTGTTTGTGTCCGGTCCAGACTATATGTAAACACAAATTATTTTTGCATTCGATATTTGTAATATATTTATTTATTCTATAGTTGTTGGATTAAAAATCTAAACTTTAGTTGGGGATTCACTAGTTACTAAGACGTGTTATAAAACTTCTTCAAAATCTAAGAAACACCACAGAATGATTCCTTTAAAACTTACGTTGTTTCCTGTGATCTTAACCAAGGTTTTTTGAACTGACTCCTCACTTGCCCTTCAAATAGGTATGTCATCTCTAACGAGCGGGCTTACTTAAAGTTATATAACTTGTCATTTTTAGTGTAATATTAGTATTTTAACTCTTAAGTTATGAAATATTGGTAATAAGACGATACCTAATACTAATTTTATGTTTATTGATTCACCAAAGAATAGACTTAAAATCAGTAGAGTAGTTTTGTCATAATAAATAAAAAAATACCTTTCCCACGCTCCATGAACAATGGGCTTCTGACACCTAAGACTATATCATTTGTTATAGCTATTAAGATTTGTTATAGTTATCAACATGCAGCCTGATCTATAACATGCTGAGAAACATAATAAAATATATTCGTTCATTTGTGTTTGCTTTTATAATTTTAAGAATTAAATCTTATTAAATGTCATATTGGGTTATTAAAATATCTTGAAAATTGTTTTACTAACATTTAAATAGAAATTCTTTTTAAGTCAATATAAACAAATCGAACAAGTACAGCTGGTTATCCGAAGTTGACATTTCTATTTTGGAGTTATATTGCCTTTTGCAGTAATTGGAATTTCTAAAATTATTTTTTATATTATACTAATTTTAAGTATATTTTATGCACAAAATTTTATTTTTCTATAGTGAGCCGTTTAGTGAAAAAAAAGCGTTTTTGGTAAATTTTCTTAACTCATAAGAAGTAACATTTCTATTCGTCTATGTAATTTGAGGAAAAAGTATTAAGCTGTTATCAAAAGATGCTGTTTAATGTATACTAGTGTGCCCTGTATCGTGTAAATGATGTTGCAGAATTATAAATCCAAATTTTTATATTTAAAAAAAAAAATACCACTAATAGGTGAGGCCTATTTAAATGAGCTGGTAGAAGGACACCCCAGCCGTAGACACCCTTCAAATGAACCATGGTGGAGGCATAGGTGCTATTCAAGCTGGAGCTGTGAAATTAAAAAGTGTTGAATGGTCTGGCAAAGTAATATTTCTTGTAGACTCAGTATCACTAGCAGCATGGTGAACTGCAATACGGATTCTACTGCAGGAAGATACTGAGTCTCGTGTAAACCAGGTGAGTATTCATGTCATTATCAGAGGTAATGAAAAGAAAACACAGTGAAGAAAATACAAATACCTCGCCCATCCTCAATCTTAACCCCCCCTGCAGCCTTGAAAAGCGCATGATACCAACACCCCCTCACGCCTAGAGTTATTTACGAGAAAAAAAAATTGAAAAATCAGGTCACACAAAGGTCGATTAAAAACATAAGTCTCGTTTTTGGCACCTTTTTCAATCACTTTAACGGACTGTATTTACATTACTCAACTTTCCTTACTTGAATTCTAATATTAAATTCATACTGTTTATTATATATGTTTACACACTGGTAGTCCGAGTGTACTCTACTAATAAGTCAAATTTGTATCGTTAAATCCATCTTGAAGAGTCCTGCGAGGAAAACTTCTTTTAAATCATGTAGTCTAAACCAGTAAAATTTATCACTCATAAAATATATAAACAATTAATCACAAAATATTTAGATTTCATATTTTAAAAATAAAATCTGAAAACATATATGGCTATTAAAAATTTTAATCTCTGTTACTTTTATTTAAAACATTTTTCTCTGTATCATTATTGAGGTTATCAATCAAAATCTCAGAAAAACTAAACTTGACCTACGCCACTTCTTCAGATTTTGGCATTCACCCATCAGTTATATATAGCCATTTTTAGCCTAAGAAGTTTTATTTTAATTACTTTCTTGAACCTTCATATGTGGTCGAGATAAGGAAAACATTCAATTATTGTTTTCTAAATTCATGCTTATAGCTGTAAATTCATAATTAATCAGCTTTATCTGTTATTGTGAATTGTGTTTTTTTTATTTCATGTTTATTATTAAGGAATTCTGATTCGAATGTAATGTACCTTTGATTCTCTACAATTCAGAAATGTCAGAACTATTTATCGGTATATTAAATGAAAAAGGATCTCAATGTAATTATCATAATATTATTTAAGTCGACATGCTTTTAGCAGGATATATAATTATTACATTATGGATTCCTGATAATTGTGATGGTGACTTAGTCATTGTGGATAATGTATACTGGAAACAGGATATAAAAACCAACTATTAATGATATGGTATAGGAGAGATGTAGTTCTAGCTCAGTCCGCAGCATAGTTAAGCAGCACTATGCAGGCAACTGAACTTAAGTTTTTTTTCTATTCTCGCGTAATACTTCTTTTCAATACTTTTAAGTCATCCATGACAAGTAAAATATTACATAAGAAGAGTTAATTTCTTTTGGTTTATGCCACTAATTAGTTTTTTACATTGTAAACATGATAATTAACTTAGAGTAACTTATTGTTTTGCGTAACCCCAGTTAAGTTTCCACGAAAACTTCTTGGCGAATTCTGGGTAAGAAGTAAAGAGTGGGGTATATACTCACAGTAGTGGAATCACAAGGGAAGATTTTTTTTAAAATGTTACAGTTTGAGCATGAGAGGGTAGAACTCATATTTGAAATTAAATTCTAAAATCTGTTGTTTTTTAAGGGAAAAATCTAACGAGGGAGATCAACATACATGAAAACAAGTGAATTGTAGGTAGAATGATTGTGAATTGAATTTTATGAGTTTTAAAATATATATATTAAAATTCATGTGCCTTATACAGCAGCCTATGTTATTCTAGAAGTAGGCCTTTATATTATTTAAAACTTATTTTAGTTATGGGTGGGAAGGACCCTTGGTTTAGAAGTTAATAAGTTTGCTGCGATCACGTATTGTTTAAAAGTAATCGGTCCATCATAGTCCTCTTCGCTCAACTTGGTCAAAAGACGTCATTCTGAGACTGCTAATTAGTTGTAGTGTTCTGCTGGTGTTGTTTATCAGTCAGTGTTGCCAGTCAGTTGATATTTTTAGGGTTAGTGCGTAGCCTAACCAGCTAACCTGTTTTACTATCAACTAAAGTTGGGAGCTCTGAGTATTCATCAGTATCGTAGAATTTTCATGTGGAAGACCGGAAATCTGTCGGGCGTAAAGTTGTCGGTCCCAAGCATCTACTATGTCAAATCATCGTTAAAAATCCCTATATTAATAAACATGAGCGAGGTAATATTTACGACTTTCTACGTAGAGTTAGTTATACCTGTAGTATTTAAACAAGATATTTAGAGAATCTTATATCACCACAGCCTTTCCCTGGGATTGATATTTACAGAAATATTTGAAAATAATTTTCTCTAAAAATAAGTATTAAACTTAGGTATACATCACCACAGTACCTATTTATATTGTACGCACAAAATATAAACAAATAGAAAACGCCAATTTTAAAATTTTGTTTTTTTTTTGAGATTGTAATACCTTATACGATGTCACAGGAAAAATGTTTTGTTTAAAAGTTGTAGAAAATGGGGTTTGCAATCGACCATGTTTTTTTCAGATTTTTATTAAAGTAATTTCTTTTTAATATATTTGAATTTGAATACTTTGCTAGTGTTAATATATCTTTTTGCTTATAACTTTTTCAGATTTATATTTGAATAATAACTGGAAAATCCTTGTTATAGAGATCGCAGTATGTAATTAATCGTGTACGTTTCGTTTATCATTAACTTACAGATAGAGAGTTAGCCCTGTTAATGTTGTCGAAAATAGTGGAATGAAATGTGTATATGATGTTATTGTATATGTGTGTCATTGAAAATTGTTCTTGATGTTTCATTATATATATATGTTCAAAAATAGGAAACTAAAAAACAAGACTGTATTTCATTTTCATGTAATAATGCATAGTCGCCGTGAGATATAGGCATACCACTTAGTATATAGTATATATTGTATGTATATATTGTTAGATTGACATGTTGGATTGTGGCTGACACCGTACCGTGCCTTTCAATTCAGGACTACGGTGAAATGCTTTCAGGTCATATGGCCAGTTTGTGTTCACCCTCACTACCTGCTCTCCGTTAAAGTCTCTTTAAGCTTTACTGACAAATATAGACTTATATTTCATTTTTTTTTAATTTTCATGAAAAACAACATAACAACAATGATCAAATAGTAAGGGCAACGCTATCAGAGCACTGTTGACAAACAACACCAAGTTAAACACTAGGCTTGATCAGTAGGCCTTGACGAGCGACGTGTTTGAAAACCGGTTGTCTGGAGGAAAGTGTTATGATGGCCATCATTCTAAGATGTCTCTAACAATCTCTATAGTATTAACAACCTTGTAACCTTGCTCAATCTTAGCTAAGGAAGGATCTGCGATATGTATTAAATAAACTGACTGTATTAAATAATTAATAAACAGACTGTACTTCATTTACATGTAACAATACATAGTCGTCGTGAGATATAGGCTTACCTCTTAGTGTGTGTATAGAGTGTATATCAGAGTTGTCCAAAGTCTAG